>JAVGWX010000022.1:34233998-34286498 GCA_036924085.1 Ariolimax columbianus | reverse complement strand
TCAACGCCAATTGTAGAACTTGAAAAGATTACAAAACTGCAATCCATGACCGACAGAAGAGACTGCAGAGCCCAGCAGCAAGCAGAGAAATTCAGAAGACTGACAGACCATCCATAAGAGACTAAAGAGATTTGGAAATGGGAAACTAAAGCGGAGAAACTTTGCAGAAATAGCCAAAGCAAAGATGAGCGAAGACCCTATGAACTCCGTAACAACAGCAAAGGCCATCCTTACTGTACGCAAACCTACCTGGAAGCAGCGTATCATTCCGGAGGTGGTAGAAAATATACCAGGTATTGGAAACAAGAACAGCCAGACTGAAAAAGAAAGAGGAGACATAACCCTGAGGTACATAACGGAAAACTACACAAGCATGGAATGGACCCATGCATACACCGACGGTTCTGTAACAAACACAACACAGAACGAAGGGCAGGGGTATTCCTGAGCCTACAAAATGGTAGAAAAATAACACTGTCAGTGGCAACTGGAACATTCTGAAGCAATTTCAGAGCGGAGGCAGAGGCACTGAGGGCTGCGGTAGAAGCAATGCTGACAGGCGAAAGCAATGAAAGCCAGATAGTCCTGTTTACAGATGCCCTGGCCGTAGTCACAGCACTAAAAAGCCGGAAAAATACTGAACAATGATTTAAGAGCAGTACTCTGACAACTATG
Organism: Ariolimax columbianus; assembly: GCA_036924085.1. NCBI lineage: Eukaryota > Metazoa > Mollusca > Gastropoda > Stylommatophora > Arionidae > Ariolimax > Ariolimax columbianus. The sequence goes on along the minus strand of JAVGWX010000022.1, from coordinate 34,285,823 downwards.
CCAGAAGTCCGCACTAAAGAGAGTAGTGGTACAATGGGTCCATCCTACTGTAACATCTAAGACAACGAGGAGGCAGACAGACTGGCAAAAGAAGGTGCAAGACTACCACAACCAGAATCTAGTGTGACCGACGAAGAGTCCAAACGGTTTATTAGGGCCAGATACATGGCCAAATGGGAAACAGAACATACTGGCTATACACAAAATGATGCCTACTACCAGCTGAACAGAAGAGAGCAGGTCGTAGTCTTCAGACTCCGCACAGGCCACAATAAACTGAAGATAGGTGGCACTGACGAATGTACTTGTGGTACAGGGAAAATGACCGCTGAATATCTTCTGCAAAACTGCCCGATATACGAGGACCAGAGAAAGCACATGTGGCCATCACCAGTGGCAACACTTGACAAGCTCTATGGCAGTGCCGACATCCTCAGGATAACCGCTGATTTTTTCGAAAAAATTCAGGTTGACGTTTGACAGCGTACGAAGAAGAAGAAGAAGGATATGTGTGGTATGGATATGGATATGAATGACGTGGCTACGTTTAGGGATGGCGTGAATATGGATTCCGGCAGAAATATTAAAGAACCCAATAAACCAATTGCCTTCAGGCTGTATTCCTTACAGATGCAACATCAGATCTGTAAATGAATTCTAAACTATCAGAGCTAAAACAGGTCTTCGGCAAACTAACAGCCCCAGAAAATAGACTATCAGAGCTAAAACAGGTCTTCGGCAAACTAACAGCCCCAGAAAATAGGTAATCCCACAGTGGACACAATCAGGCTGTGCCATAGAATGACACTAGAGAACAAACACGTTGTCAAATGAGGTTACATGCGTACCGGATGAATCCTAGTGCTTTTTATCACCATGTAGGTGGCAATGACTTTCACCTTGTGCCTACATTTTGTGAATTACTTATGTGCCATTCGTTACGAAAAGAGAGATTTGGTCTTGTTCATGCTGCATTCCTAAGGTATTAGATGCCCCACCACAGCTGTCTTGCGAGATTCATGTTTTACGGGAAAGGCTTCGGGAGTAAACCCTGAAGAAAAATCTCCACCCTGTACTATCTCCAGTCGACTTGGTAATGTTTTGCCGCTGGCCAAAGGATGCCGAGGCCGAGAGAGTGAAGTAGACATATTGCACAATTCTTACTCACTTTAATCTAAATCACCGCGCAAATCACCCATTTCAGCATAGAAAACAAAATGTCAAGATTGCCCACATGTCTGAACAGAGAGAGTCGTCGTCATCATCATCATCAAGCAGGCAGCGCATGAGCTGCAGTGGTCTGCGACCCAGAGCTGCCAAGACCCTTCTACGCCTCCACGCGGTGATTCTGGATAACAGGCTGCAGCAGGGCAGACTGGCTAAGGAGAAGGGATCGAAGAGGGAATGCTAACCCGGTACTAACAAAATGCTTGCTAAAGTCGGATGTGTTGGACGGAAAGGTGCAAATATCGCAGTCAAACTGTAAACTTCGACACAACGCAATCCGTTCTCTGGACTACATTCTGCTACTTAAGCCCTTTGAGGGTTTGGAGATTGAGAGCGAACTAAGCCAAGCTAAGTCATAATCAAGCAAAGGAGGAAACATACACAACAATCAATCACCTTCCATGAACAATTATAAGGAACGTCTCTCAAGCTAGAGACAACTATCACTGCCTTGATTATTCGTCGCTCGTGAACCTGTTTTGCGCGAGAAAATAACAGATTGAGTAGCCACGCAGACTAAAATTGGCCCCATTAACCGTGCGTTCGTGCAGCATACATCCCACTCAGACTCCCTAACCTATCCTGCGAGACTGTTACATGCTTAGACAACTGCGTACTGTGCAGTGGCCCACTAAAATGAACTCTTACCCTGCAGCACTCTTTCCAAAACTATAAATTAGATTTATAATTATTGGTGCATTGAAGCGTTGTGAGACTTGCAGCGAACCATATCCCTTTGCCGAAGAAGCCGATCACTCTAACAGCTTGCCATTCAGACTAAACTTGACGTCATCCACACCTACAAAGTGTGAAACACTCGTCTTAAAATAAACGTCTGTTTTCTCCCAGAGTGCACAACGCCTCAGGCTAACTAGGTCACTTTTATCGTTTCCGGCCAAAAAGTAACTGTATCTTTAAGGGACGCCTGCCCAGGTAAATATTTACACCTGCATTGATAAACAAAACATCCGAGAACCGCCCACGCGTCATTGAAGTATCAGTGTTGATCAACCAATCAGAGAGTTTGGTTTGTTTTGATATCAAACATTGCAGTCGTTACTGCTGAATGTTCACTTTGAATAACTTTACTCTTTTGTGCACCCTCTTAGATGGAGGGTTGCAGTTTATTTCGTCACAACCCGAGATTACTAATAATAGTGGACTGGGACCCCCAGTCGGTTGTGCTATGCTTGGCTTTATCTGCGTGTCCCTTTTTACTACGGGGATCACGTCGATCCACTACATCACTAGCCAGAACGCTATGAATCTGCATGTTTCCATAGAGAACTACGTTGAATTGAGGTGAGGATCTTGGTCAGTGTGTGAGGGTCTTGCTAAGTGTGTGAGGGTCTTGGTAAGTGTGTGAGGGTCTTAGTCAGTATGTGAGGGTCTTGGTAAGTATGTGAGGGTCTTGGTAAGTGTGTGAGGGTCTTGGTAAGTGTGTGAGGGTCTTGGTAAGTGTGTGAGGGTCTTGGTAAGTATGTGAGGGTCTTGGTAAGTATGTGAGGGTCTTGGTAAGTGTGTGAGGGTCTTGGTAAATGTGTGAGGGTCTTGGTAAGTGTGTGAGGGTCTTGGTAAATGTGTGAGGGTCTTGGTCAGCATGTGAGGGTCTTGGTCAGTATGTGAGGGTCTTAGTCAGTATGTGAGGGCCTTGGTCAATATGTTTTGCCCGAACATTGTCTACATTGTCCGATCACTATATTTTGCTTCACCCTCACTCCATTGTCCCATCAGTATATTTTGCCTGAAAATGACTACATTATTCGATTAGTATATTTTGCCTCACCCTCACCCCATTGTCCGATCAGAATGTTTTGCCCGAACCTTGTCTACAATGTCCGATCAATATGTTTTACCTCACCCTCACTCCATTGTCCGATCAGAATGTTTTGCCCGAACCTTGTCTACATTGTCCGATCAATATGTTTTACCTCACCCTCACTCCATTGTCCGATCAGTATGTTTTGCCTGACCCAGTCTACATTATCCGATCAGTATGTTTTGCGTGACCAGACGTTAGTCTGCTCTCTGCTAAACATGGCGGTGAAAGATGTATATAAGGAAATGGCAATATACAACAATTGAATGGTGCTGGTTGTTGTTATTGCTGTTGTCACTACCGTTTCGGTTGTTGTTGTTGTTACTGTTGTTGTTGTTGTTACTGTCGTCGCCGCCGCCGATTTCGTCGTTGTGGTCTCGACTACTACTCGTGTTAGTTCATCTATATGTTTACGACGTTTCTTTGGTAGCACGTTACAGTGGCTCTTCTTACATCTCCAGGCGTATTTCAGACCCTATACCTGTGACTTTTCAATAAACTGACCACTATTGGAATCCCAATGTCGATCCCAAACTCGAGGCCCAATCTACTATTTATAGTAGCGAAACATGGAGATAATGTGAGAGACCCACCAGATTCACCGGACCCGGATATTACTCTCGAAAGTTTATAAATCCAAGAAGTAATCCAGGTACCAATTTAAAGCAGAGTCAACGTATGCGTGCAGGTACCGGCTACCGAATTTTCGCTACCTTTTTCATGAAAAGCATGGCGCTGAAACGGCAGGGGCTAGTGAATAAGTGACACGGCTGACATCCGTAGGTGCTGGATTCGATCCCCATTACAGCACCGGCCGTTACCCCGGGGAAGCAAACCCTTAGAAAATGCAAGAGGAAGCAGACCCTTACATAAAATGCATGCTGAAGTCGGATGAATTGGGCCGACAGGCGCAAAATAAAAACCACAGTGCAACGCACACCGCCTTGGGGAATAGACAAATAAGGCGAACGCAAAAAAAGAAATAAAAAAACATACAAGTGAGATATCTGGTTGGGGCTTCTGGGTTAGCATAGCGGGTCTTACATCCTTGAAGGAAGCAGTGGCTGCAGCCATGAGATGGATGTCTGGGACCTCTTTAACAGAGGCAGTCATGGTTTGGTTTTCTTTGTTTTTGTTGCGTTTTTTTTGCGTTCGCCTTATATCTTTATTCCCCCAATCGGTGTGCGTTGCACTGTGGTTTTTATTTTGTGCCTATCGGCCCAGTGCATCCGACTTCAGCATGTATTTTATGTAAGAGTCTGCTTCCTCCTGGATTTTCTAAGGGTTTACTTTCCCGGGGTAACGGCCGGTGCTGTGATGGGGATCGATCCCAGCACCTTCTGGTTGTGAGCCATCGTTTGATTCCCAATCCTTGTTTCGGAATGTAGAAAAAGGCTGGCCAAAGGAATGCACGAATGGCAGCTGTTCTTAGTTCATATTTCGACCCGTTCTTTCCCAAGGGGTGGTCACCCTTGAGCAGGTCCCAGTTGTTTCTAACGCTGACGCTGGTGTTCGAACAGACTGGGGCTCAGAAGAGAGAAAAGCAGAAGTGTCTACAACCAATGAGCTGCATATGCCATCAGTACCCACATACTTTGCTATTTACTGAGATCCTAAGTACCTGACAGTTGCATTCGTGAAAGCTCGTGACAAAGTGATTTGCGCGGGAATTTGATTATTGTGAAGAAGAGTTGCACACATCGACCTCACTCTCTCATCATCAGCTGCCGTTATTCAGTGGCAAGGTCCACGTGGTCAAGACAACTGAGGACAGAAGGGGATGCAATTTTTTAAGGTTGTTTTTTTCTGAAGCCCTTCAGGCATCTCATAAGGCACAGGAGGCAGGCATTTAGCTGCTGAGGTCACTGACCTCCACTCAATGAAAACATACACACAAAGGTCAGCATACCTGAAACCGTCAGGGCCAGTCCGTCGAAATTGTGATGATGTGCGTGAACCAGAGACAGAGTTACAAGCAGTTTTATTAATGGGGGCGCACTAGACATCAACAGTTCGTTACTGAAATTAATAAAAGAATCAAGATGCTGAGCAGCGCATGAGCTGCAGTGGTCAGCGACCCATAGCTGACTGCTAGAGCCAGGGCCAGCGAACCAGAGCTGCCAAAACCCTTCTACACCCCCACACGGTGATCCTGGAAAACAAACACCACCACAAACAACATACAGCAGCAAACAACATTTCAAAACAAAAGGACACACCAACACCAGCAAACAACAACAACAACACCAGCAAACTGCAACACCAGCAAACTGCAACACCAGCAAACAACAACACCAACAAACAACAACACAACAAACAACAACACCAACAAACTGCAACACGAGCATACAACAGCAATCAACAACACCAACAAACAACAACATCTCCAGCAGACTACAACACAAACAACAACACCAGCAAACTGCAACACCAGCAAACTGCAACACCAGCAAACAACAACACCAACAAACAACAACACAACAAACAACAACAACAACAAACAACAACAACAACAAACAACAACACCAGCAATCAACAACACCAGCAAACAACAATACCAACAAACAACAACACCAGCAAAGAAGAACAACAACACCAGCAAACAACACCACCACTACCATCAAACTGCAACATTAGCAAATAAAAACACAACAACAACACCAAGAAATAGCAACAACAACACCAGGAAACCACAACAACACCAGCAAACAACAACAGCAGAAAACTACAACACAAACGACACCACCAGCAAGCTACAACATAAGAACAACACCAGCAAACAACAACACCAACAAACAACAACACAACAAACAACAACACAACAAACAACAACAACAACAAACTGCAACACCAGCATACAACAACACCAGCAAACAACAACACCAACAAACTGCAACACCAGCATACAACAACACCAGCAAACAACAACACCAACAAACAACAACACCAACAAACTGCAACCCCAGCATACAACAACACCAGCAAACAACAACACCAACAAACAACAACACCAACAAACTGCAACACCAGCATACAACAACACCAGCAAACAACAACACCAACAAACAACAACACCAACAAACTGCAACACCAGCATACAACAACACCAGCAAACAACAACACCAACAAACAACAACACCAACAAACTGCAACACCAGCATACAACAACACCAGCAAACAACAACACCAGCAATCAAGAACACCAACAAACAACAACATCTCCAGCAGACTACAACACAAACAACAACACCAGCAAACAACAACAACAACAACAAACAACAACAACAACAAACAACAACACCAGCAAACAACAACACCAGCAAACAACAACACCAGCAAACAACAACACCAACAAACAACAACACCAGCAAAGAAGAACAACAACACCAGCAAACAACACCACCACTACCATCAAACTGCAACATTAGCAAATAAAAACACAACAACAACACCAAGAAATAGCAACAACAACACCAGGAAACCACAACAACACCAGCAAACAACAACAGCAGAAAACTACAACACAAACGACACCACCAGCAAGCTACAACATAAGAACAAAACCAGCAAACAACAACACTAGCAAATTACCACACAAACAACAACACCAACAAACAACAACACCAACAAAATCAAACAACAACACTAGTAAACAGCAACACCATCAAACTACAACGCAACCACACCAACAAACAATATCAACATCAGCAAACTACAAAACACAACAACAACACCAGCAAACAACATCAACCCCATCAAACTAGAACACAACAACAACACCAGCAAACAAAAACACCAGCAAACAACAACACAACAACAACACCAACAAACTACAACACCACCAGCAAACAACAACAATACCAGCAAACTACAACACAAACAACAACACCAGCAAACTACAACACAACAACAACACCAGCAAACAACAACACAACAACACCAACAAACTACAACAACACCAACAAACTACAACACCACCAGCAAACAAAAACAACACCAGCAAACAACAACATCTCCAGCAAACTACAACACAAACAATAACAAACAACAACAATAACAACAACAACAACACCAACAACAATACCAACACACAACAACAATAACAACAACAACAACACCAAACAACAACAACACCAACAAACAACAACAATAACAACAACAACAATAACAACAACACCACCAACAAACAACAACACCAACAAACAACAAGAACAACTGGACCCTCGTATCCCAGCCTCCAATTATCTTCTCTCGCGAACTAAAAAATGTCTCTGACGTCATGATGATGCCAGTGCGTGCTTAAGATTACCCATGATGCCTTGGGCCTAATGGAGACGTACGCCGGGTCGATACTGTCGCCTGCCACTGTCACACAAGGGAGGTAGTGTTAGGCTAACCTGTGAAGGGAGGACGGTCCAAGATGGATAGAAGAATGGGAGGAGGAAGAGGTATGGAGAATGTGAAGAAGGGGGGGGGGTGAGATGTAGAGAGATGAAGTGAAGAAGAAAAGGCAAGGGAGTTATAAGAACGAGTTGGTCTTGGAGGAGGAGAGATGGCGTGAGATACAAATGAGCGGAGAATGAGAGATCGAGAGAGAGAGAGAGACAGTTGAAAGGAAGTAGAGAAGGTGAGAGAGAAGTTGTGAGAGATGGAAGGGAAAGGAGGGGGCTCGACACGGAGGTGGAGATAAGAGGAAGCAGGAGAGTGTGTTGACTAAAAGAGTGAGAGAGTCCCGAGCTATTGAGAGAGATAAAGAGAGTTGTGAGGAGATTGTAGAAGAGATGAAAGGGGGCACGAAGGGGGAACAGGGGTCAAGGGTCAGGTATATATAAAGAGACAGACAGACAGACAGAAGGGGAGATATAAGGAGAGAGGGTTCAAGGGTCGGATATAGAGACGGTGAGAGAGGGTTTAAGGGTCGGATATAGAGTCGGTGAGAGAGGGATTAAGGGTCGAATATAGAGACGGTGAGAGAGGGATTAAGGGTCGAATATAGAGACGGTGAGAGAGGGTTTAAGGGTCGGATATAGAGACGGTGAGAGAGGGTTTAAGGGTCGGATATAGAGACGGTGAGAGAGGGTTAAAGGGTCGGATATAGAGACGGTGAGGGAGGGTTAAAGGGTCGGATATAGAGACGGTGAGAGAGGGTTTAAGGGTCAGATATAGAAACACTGAGAGTGGGTTCAAGGGTTGGATATAGAGACGGTGAGAGAGGGTTAAAGGGTCGGATATAGAGACGGTGAGAGAGGGTTCAAGGGTCGGATATAGAGACGGTGAGAGAGGGTTCAAGGGTCGGATATAGAGACGGTGAGAGAGGGTTGAAGGGTCGGATATAGGGACGGTAAAAGAGGGTTCAAGGGTCGGATATAGAGACGGTAAAAGAGGGTTCAAGGGTCGGATATAGAGACGATGAGAGAGGATTCAAGAGTCGGATATAGAGACGGTAAAAGAGGGTTCAAGGGTCGGATATAGAGACGGTGAGAGAGGGTTCAATGGTCAGATATAGAGATGGTGAGAGAGGGTTCAAGGGTCAAATATAGAGACACTGAGAGAGGGTTCAAGGGTCGGATATAGAGACACTGAGAGAGGGTTTAAGGGTCGGATATAGAGACACTGAGAGAGGGTTCAAGGGGGGGGGGGATATAGAGACACTGAGAGAGGGTTTAAGTGTCGGATATAGAGACACTGAGAGAGGGTTCAATTGGGGGGGGGGGAATATAGAGACACTGAGAGAGGGTTTAAGGGTCGGATATAGAGACACTGAGAGAGGGTTCAAGGGTAGGATATAGAGACACTGAGAGAGGGTTTAAGGGTCGGATATAGACACTGAGAGAGGGTTCAAGGGTGGGATATAGAGACACTGAGAGAGGGTTTAAGGGTCGGATATAGAGACGGTGAGAGAGGGTTTAAGGGTCAGATATAGAGACGGTGAGAGAGGGTTCAAGGGTAGGATATAGAGACACTGAGAGAGGGTTTAAGGGTCGGATATAGAGACACTGAGAGTGGGTTTAAGGGTCCGATTTAGAGACGGTGAGAGAGGGTTCAAGGGTCGGATATAGAGACGGAGAGAGAGGGTTCAAGGGTCGGATATAGAGACGGTCAGAGAGGGTTCAAGGGTGGGATATAGAGACGGTGAGAGAGGGTTGAAGGGTCCGATATAGAGGCAGTGAGAGAGGGTTCAAAGGTGGGATATAGAGACGGTGAGAAAGGGGTCAAGGGTCGGATATAGAGACACTGAGAGATGGTTCAAGGGTCGGATATAGAGACGGTGAGAGAGGGTTGAAGGGTCGGATATAGAGACGGTGAAAGAGGGTTCAAGGGTCAGATATAGAGACAATAAGAGGGTTTAAGGGTCGGATATAGAGACGCTGAGAGGGTTTAAGGGTGGGATATAGAGACGATGAGAGAGGGTTCAAGGGTCGAATATAGAGACGGCGAGAGAGGGTTCAACGGTCGGATATAGAGATAATAAGAGAGTGTTCAAGGATCGGATATAGAGACGATGAGAGGGAGATCTAGGGTCGGATATAGAGACGATCAGAGACGGTGAGAGGGGGTTGAAGGGTCGGATATAGAGACGGTGAAAGAGGGTTCAAGGGTCGGATATAGAGACGGTGCGAGAGGGTTCAAGGGTCGGATATAGAGATACAAAAGGTCAGAGATAGGGAGAGAGGGGTCCAGGGTCTGATATAGAGAGACCGAAGTTGAGGGAAAGAGGAGAAAGGAGTCGACGGTCTGATATATATATATATATATAGAGAGAGAGAGACAATATGTTGAGAGAGGGGTTTATGTTTGGATATATTGAGAAGTTTAGACATGGGAGAGAGGGGTTTATGTTTGGATATATTGAGAAAGTTAGAAATGGGAGAGAGGGGTTTATGTTTGGATATATTGAGAAGTTTAGATATGGGAGAGAGGGGCTTATGTTTAGATATATTGAGAAGGTTAGACATGGGAGACAGGTGTATATGTTTGGATATATTGAGAAGGTTAGATATGGGAGAGATGGGTTTATGTTTGGATATATTGAGAAGGTTAGAAATGGGAGAGATGAGTTTATGTTTGGATATATTGAGATGGTTAGATATGAGAGAGAGGGTTTTTTTTGGATATATTGAGAAGGTTAGAAATGGGAGAGATGGGTTTATGTTTGGATATATTGAGAAGGTTAGACATGGGAGAGAGGGGTTTATGTTTCGATGTATTGAGAAGGTTAGACATGGGAGAGAGGGTTGTTTTTTTTGATAACTTGAGAAGGTTAGACATGGGAGAGAGTGGTCAAGAGTCGGATATAGACACAGAAGATGAGAGATAGAGGGAGAGGGTCCAAGGATGAGATGTATATATCAAGGAGTCAAGTCTCAGAGGGACAGAGAGATCAAAGTTGTGAGATAGCTGCTGCTGATTCTGCTGCTGCTGCTGTTGTTGTTGTTGTTGTTATTGTTGTTTCTAATGCACACAATGACTTATGTGCGCCCTGAAAAGGGTGTTAAGTAACTGGTTGCAGTAGCTTTCCTCACACCTCGAGCGTGCTGATGATGGTGGACCGGGGTCCTCCAGGCGGTTGTGCTATACTTTGCTTCATCTGCGTATCGCTTACTACTATGGAGATAACGTCGAGCCTCACCTTGTTAGCCAGACTGTTGTTCTCGACAACTACCCGTTTCCAGGACGACCAACGAGGAGGTCAGGTGAGGGTCTTGGCCAATATATTTCTCCTGAGCCTGGCTAACATTCTCTGATCAGTGTGTTTTGCCTGACCCACGCTAAAAAGTAAAGATACTCATTGTGGGCAGTAAACAACAAATAATCCAATTCATTTACAATACACAACATACCTTCATCCAGGTCTAATAAGCCGCGTGAAGTAAACTATGTAAAATAAAGAAGGTCCCAGCCTTCGGCTACCTGGCAGTAGTGATAACATACCCTGTTTGAAAACGAGTGTCAATGCTGACTAAATTGAAGGAAACATCATTGGTAAACTCTAAAACAAACTTCTTTTCGCTGTTGATCAAGCAGTCATAGCTGCTTCAGAAATACAATTACAACAACATATTGATCAACTAAATACAACATGTAAAGAATACAGCATGAAAATCCATGTGGGATCAAGATGCTGAGCAGCGCATGAACTGCAGCGGCCAGCAACCTAAAGCTGACTGCTAGCGTCTTGCCCAGCGAACCATAGCTGCCAAAATCCTTCTACACCTCCAAGCGGTGATCCTGGGTTACAGGCTGCAGCAGGGAAGACTGGATAAGGAGAAGAGATCAAAGAGGGAATGCTAACCCAATACTCAAAAAGTGCTTGCTAAAGTCGGATGTGTTCGTCCGAAAGGTGCAAATATTGCAGTCAATCTGTAAACTTTGACACAACGCATTCCGTTGTCTTGACTACATTCTGCTACTTCAGACCTTTCCGGGTTTGGTAGTAGGAGATTGGGAACGAACGCAGCCAAGCCAAAATCCTTGTAGAAAAAAACTGGGGTCATGAAAATATATAGACAAGCAGAACAAACCAATTTGTAAAACAGCAAATCAAGCAGATACAATATTTCACATACTCAGGGAGCAAATTATCAGCAGACGGCAGAATTACAGTGGAAAATCAATATTAGTGCAATCAGGCAAATCAGTTCATTGGACAATTAACTCCAATATTTGATTGCAAGCGCGTGACAATAACTAGCAAAAGAGCTTTATACAATACGATTTTAGTCCTGACGTGTGTGTATGAACAGTAGGCTCTCTTTGGACACTAAACTGCGCATCTACAAGTCGTGCGTGATCCCGGTTCTCGTGTATGGCTCTGAGATCTGGACCCTGCAAAAAAGCGGCACCTCGAGACTTGAATCTTTCCATTCCCGAAATCAACGACACATCTTTGGCATTGGTTGGTACGATTTTGTTCGGAATGTAGACGTTTCTACACAGACACATCTCTCCCCCCCCCCCCCCCCCCCTGTCTCGGTTATTCAGGAATGTTGCCGCATTTCCCTGTTCGGTCATGTTGTCCGACTGGACAAGGAGGTCCCAGCTCACCAGATTCTCCAAAAGACAGTCAACAGCGCTAACTGCCTCCACCCTGCTGGCTGGAAGCGCCGGAGAGGTCGTCCCCGAAACACGTGGCTTCAACAGGTAGCGGCTTCCCCAAAAGCCGTAGAGGAGGCCGGACAGCACGTAGTTACAACTGAACATGGTGGTGTTCATTCGACGCGACAGGCCCCAGGCGCCTAAGCGAACATTGTTACTATGTTACGAATGTCAAAACCGGACACCTAACATCAAATGAGAAACGCTACATCGTAAAAGCAGAAATGTAATTCCTGCGAAAAATATTAGGTGTAAAAAGGAAAAACATGATCGGTAACAAGGACATCAGGATACTAGTGAGAACAACACCAATATTAGACTACATCAGGAGACAGCAACTATAATGGTTCTGCCACGTAACATGGCTACCACCACACAGCACACTCCAAACAAGCAATGCTACTTAGATACATTGGAATCAAGGCCGATGACCGACTATGAAAAAAAGATGGTCTACGGAAATATGTGATTCAGTGATTATCACTTTTCCATTAGGCACACCGACTGGCTTGTTCTAGAGATCTCTTCATAACCTCACGCTGAAAGTCAAAACAGGATAAGTGAAAAGAAGAGAAAGACGAAAAAGAATAACATAGTGTTACCCAGCGTGAGCAGGGAGCTAAGAAAGTAACACACTAACCTGCCAGGCAAACTGATCCTAACTAACATATCTGATCAGTATGTTTAACCTAATCATAACTAACATATCTGATCAGTATGTTTAACCTAATCATAACTAACATATCTGATCAGTATGTTTAACCTAATCATAACTAACATATCTGATCAGTATGTTTAACCTAATCATAACTAACATGTCTGATCAGTATGTTTAACCTAATCTTACTAACATGTCTGATCAGTATGTTTAACCTAATCTTACTAACATGTCTGATCAGTATGTTTAACCTAATCCTAATTAGCATGTCTGATCAGTATGTTTAACCTAACCTTAACTAACATATCTGATCAGTATGTTTAACCTAACCTTAACTAACATATCTGATCAGTATGTTTAACCTAACCTTAACTAACATATCTGATCAGTATGTTTAACCTAATCCTAACTAGCATGTCTGATCAGTATGTTTAACCTAATCCTAACTAGCATGTCTGATCAGTATGTTTAACCTAATCCTAACTAGCATGTCTGATCAGTATGTTTAACCTAATCCTAAATAGCATGTCTGATCAGTATGTTTAACCTAATACTTTCTAACATGTCTGATCAGTATGTTTAACCTAATCCTAACTAGCATGTCTGATCAGTATGTTTAACCTAATCCTAACTAACATGTCTGATCAGTATGTTTAACCTAATCCTAACTAGCATGTCTGATCAGTATGTTTAACCTAATCCTAACTAGCATGTCTGATCAGTATGTTTAACCTAATCCTAACTAGCATGTCTGATCAGTATGTTTAACCTAATCCTAACTAGCATGTCTGAGCAGTATGTTTAACCTAATCCTAACTAGCATGTCTGATCAGTATGTTTAACCTAATCCTAACTAGCATTTCTGATCAGTAAGTTTAACCTAATCCTAACTAGCATGTCTGATCAGTATGTTTAACCTAATCCTAACTAACATGTCTGATCAGTATGTTTAACCTAATCCTAACTAGCATGTCTGATCAGTATGTTTAACCTAATCCTAACTAACATGTCTGATCAGTATGTTTAACCTAATCCTAACTAGCATATCTGATCAGTATGTTTAACCTAATCCTAACTAGCATGTCTGATCAGTATGTTTAACCTAATCCTAACTAGCATGTCTGATCATTATGTTTAACCTAATCCTAACTAGCATATCTGATCAGTATGTTTAACCTAATCCTAACTAGCATGTCTGATCAGTATGTTTAACCTAATACTAACTAGCATGTCTGATCAGTATGTTTAACATAATCCTAACTAGCATGTCTGATCAGTATGTTTAGCCTAATCCTAACTAGCATATCTGATCAGTATGTTTAACCTAATCCTAACTAGCAGGTCTGATCAGTATGTTTAACCTAATCCTAACTAACATGTCTGATCAGTATGTTTAACCTAATCCTAACTAGCATATCTGATCAGTATGTTTAACCTAATCCTAACTAACATGTCTGATCAGTATGTTTAACCTAACCCTATCTAACATATCTGATCAGTATGTTTAACCTATTCTTACTAACATATCTGATCAGTATGTTTAACCTAATCCTAACTAACATGTCTGATCAGTATGTTTAACCTAACCCTAACTAACATGTCTGATCAGTATGTTTAACCTAATCCTATCTAATATGTCTGATCAGTATGTTTAACCTAATCCTTTCTAATATGTCTGATCAGTATGTTTAACCTAATCCTAACTAACATGTCTGATCAGTATGTTTAACCTAATCCTAACTAGCATATCTGATCAGTATGTTTAACCTAATCCTAACTAGCATGTCTGATCAGTATGTTCAACCTAATCCTAACTAGCATGTCTGATCAGTATGTTTAACCTAATCCTAACTAACATGTATGATCAGTATGTTTAACCTAATCCTAACTAGCATGTCTGATCAGTATGTTTAACCTAATCCTAACTAACATGTCTGATCAGTATGTTTAACCTAATACTAACTAGCATATCTGATCAGTATGTTTAATCTAATCCTAACTAGCATGTCTGATCAGTATGTTTAACCTAATCCTTACTAGCATGTCTGATTAGTATGTTTAACCTAATCCTAACTAGCATATCTGATCAGTATGTTTAACCTAATCCTAACTAGCATGTCTGATCAGTATGTTTAACCTAATCCTAACTAGCATGTATGATCAGTATGTTTAACCTAATCCTAACTAGCATGTCTGATTAGTATGTTTAACCTAATCCTTTCTAACATGTCTGATCAGTATGTTTAAACTAATCCTAACTAGCAGGTCTGATCAGTATGGTTAACCTAATGCTTTCTAACATGTCTGATCAGTATGTTTAACCTAATCCTTTCTAACATATTTGATCAGTATGTTTAACCTAATCCTAACTAGCAGGTCTGATCAGTATGTTTAACCTAATCCTAACTAGCAGGTCTGATCAGTATGTTTAACCTAATCCTAACTAGCATGTCTGATCAGTATGTTTAACCTAATCCTTTCTAACATGTCTGATCAGTATGTTTAAACTAATCCTAACTAGCATGTCTGATCAGTATGTTTAACCTAATCCTAACTAGCATATCTGATCAGTATATTTAACCTAATCCTAACTAGCATGTCTGATCAGTATGTTTAACCTAATCCTAACTAGCATGTCTGATCAGTATGTTTAACCTCATCCTAACTAACATGTCTGATCAGTATGTTTAACCTAATCCTAACTAGCATGTCTGATCAGTATGTTTAACCTAATCCTAACTAGCATGTCTGATCAGTATGTTTAACCTAATCCTAACTAGCATATCTGATCAATATGTTTAACCTAATCCTAACTAGCATGTCTGATCAGTATGTTTATCCTAATCCTAACTAGCATGTCTGATCAGTATGTTTAACCTAATCCTAACTAGCATGTCTGATCAGTATGTTTAACCTAATCCTAACTAGCATGCCTGATCAGTATGTTTAACCTAATCCTAACTAGCATATCTGATCAGTATGTTTAACCTAATCCTAACTAGCATGTCTGATCAGTATGTTTAACCTAATCCTAACTAGCATGTCTGATCAGTATGTTTAACCTAATCCTAACTAGCATGTCTGATCAGTATGTTTAACCTAATCCTAACTAGCATGTCTGATCAGTATGTTTAACCTAATCCTAACTAGCATGTCTGATCAGTATGTTTAACCTAATCCTAACTAGCATGTCTGATCAGTATGTTTAACCTAATTCTAACTAGCATGTCTGATCAGTATGTTTAACCTAATCCTAACTAGCATGTTTGATCAGTATGTTTAACCTAATCCTAACTAACATGTGTGATCAGTATGTTTAACCTAATCCTAACTAGCATGTCTGATCAGTATGTTTAAACTAATCCTAACTAGCAGGTCTGATCAGTATGGTTAACCTAATCCTTTCTAACATGTCTGATCAGTATATTTAACCTAATCCTTTCTAACATGTTTGATCAGTATGTTTAACCTAATCCTAACTAGCAGGTCTGATCAGTATGTTTAACCTAATCCTAACTAGCAGGTCTGATCAGTATGTTTAACCTAATCCTAACTAGCATGTCTGATCAGTATGTTTAAGCTAATCCTAACTAGCATGTCTGATCAGTATGTTTAACCTAATCCTTTCTAACATGTCTGATCAGTATGTTTAACCTAATCCTAACTAGCATGTCTGATCAGTATGTTTAACCTAATCCTAACTAACATGTCTGATCAGTATGTTTAACCTAATCCTAACTAGCATGTCTGATCAGTATGTTTAACCTAATCCTAACTAGCATGTCTGATCAGTATGTTTAACCTAATCCTAACTAACATGTCTGATCAGTATTTTTAACCTAATCCTAACTAGCATGTCTGATCAGTATGTTTAACCTAATCCTAACTAGCATGTCTGATCAGTATGTTTAACCTAATCCTAACTAGCATATCTGATCAGTATGTTTAACCTAATCCTAACTAGCATGTCTGATCAGTATGTTTATCCTAATCCTAACTAGCATGTCTGATCAGTATGTTTAACTTAATCCTAACTAGCATGTCTGATCAGTATGTTTAACCTAATCCTATCTAACATGTCTGATCAGTATGTTTAACCTAATCCTAACTAGCATATCTGATCAGTATGTTTAACCTAATCCTAACTAGCATGTCTGATCAGTATGTTTAACCTAATCCTAACTAGCATGTCTGATCAGTATGTTTAACCTAATCCTAACTAACATGTCTGATCAGTATGTTTAACCTAATCCTAACTAGCATGTCTGATCAGTATGTTTAACCTAATCCTAACTAACATGTCTGATCAGTATGTTTAACCTAATACTAACTAGCATATCTGATCAGTATGTTTAACCTAATCCTAACTAGCATGTCTGATCAGTATGTTTAACCTAATCCTAACTAGCATGTCTGATCAGTATGTTTAACTTAATCCTAACTAGCATGTCTGATCAGTATGTTTAACCTAATCCTAACTAGCATGTATGATCAGTATGTTTAACCTAATCCTAACTAGCATGTCTGATCAGTATGTTTAACCTAATCCTAACTAACATGTCTGATCAGTATGTTTAACCTAATCCTAACTAACATGTCTGATCAGTATGTTTAACCTAATCCTAACTAACATGTCTGATCAGTATGTTTAACCTAATCCTAACTAGCATGTCTGATCAGTATGTTTAACCTAATCCTAACTAGCATGTCTGATCAGTATGTTTAACCTAATCCTAACTAGCATGTATGATCAGTATGTTTAACCTAATCCTAACTAGCATGTCTGATCAGTATGTTTAACCTAATCCTAACTAGCATGTCTGATCAGTATGTTTAACCTAATCCTAACTAGCATGTCTGATCAGTATGTTTAACCTAATCCTAACTAGCATGTCTGATCAGTATGTTTAACCTAATCCTAACTAGCATGTCTGATCAGTATGTTTAACCTAATCCTAACTAGCATGTCTGATCAGTATGTTTAACCTAATCCTAACTAGCATGTCTGATCAGTATGTTTAACCTAATCCTAACTAACATGTCTGATCAGTATGTTTAACCTAATCCTAACTAGCATGTCTGATCAGTATGTTAAACCTAATCCTAACTAGCATGTCTGATCAGTATGTTTAACCTAATCCTAACTAGCATGTCTGATCAGTATTTTTAACCTAATCCTAACTAGCATGTCTGATCAGTATGTTTAACCTAATCCTAACTAGCATGTCTGATCAGTATGTTTAACCTAATCTTAACTAGCATGTCTGATCAGTATGTTTAACCTAATCCTAACTAGCATATCTGATCAGTATGTTTAACCTAATCCTAACTAGCATGTCTGATCAGTATGTTTAACCTAATCCTAATTAGCATGTCTGATCAGTATGTTTAACCTAATCCTAACTAGCATGTCTGATCAGTATGTTTAACTTAATCCTAACTAGCATGTCTGATCAGTATGTTTAACCTAATCCTAACTAGCATTTCTGAACAGTATGTTTAACCTAATCCTAACTAGCATGTCTGATCAGTATGTTTAACCTAATCCTAACTAGCATGTCTGATCAGTATGTTTAACCTAATCCTAACTAGCATGTCTGATCAGTATGTTTAACCTAATCCTAACTAGCATGTCTGATCAGTATGTTTAAACTAACCCTAACTAACATATCTGATCAGTATGTTTAACCTAACCCTATCTAACATGTCTGATCAGTATGTTTAACCTAATCCTTTCTAACATGTCTGATCAGTATGTTTAACCTACTCCTAACTAACATGTCTGATCAGTATGTTTAACCTAATCCTAACTAGCATGTCTGATCAGTATGTTTAACCTAATCCTAACTAGCATGCCTGATCAGTATGTTTAACCTAATCCTAACTATCATGTCTGATCAGTATGTTTAACCTAATCCTAACTAGCATGTCTGATCAGTATGTTTAACCTAATCCTTTCTAACATGTCTGATCAGTATGTTTAACTTAATCCTAACTAGCATGTCTGATCAGTATGTTTAACCTAATCCTAAATAGCATGTCTGATCAGTATGTTTAACCTAATCCTAACTAACATGTCTGATCAGTATGTTTAACCTAATCCTAACTAGCATGTCTGATCAGTATGTTTAACCTAATCCTAACTAGCATGTCTGATCAGTATGTTTAACCTAATCATAACTAGCATGTCTGATCAGTATGTTTAACCTAATCCTAACTAGCATGTCTGATCAGTATGTTTAACCTAATCCTAACTAGCATGTCTGATCAGTATGTTTAACCTAATCCTAACTAGCATGTCTGATCAGTATGTTTAACCTAATCCTAACTAGCATGTCTGATCAGTATGTTTAACCTAATCCTAACTAGCATGTCTGATCAGTATGTTTAACCTAATCCTAACTAGCATTTCTGATCAGTATGTTTAACCTAATCCTAACTAGCATGTCTGATCAGTATGTTTAAACTAACCTTAACTAACATGTCTGATCAGTATGTTTAACCTAACCCTATCTAACATGTTTGATCAGTATGTTTAACCTAATCCTTTCTAACATGTTTGATCAGTATGTTTAACCTAATCCTAACTAGCATGTCTGATCAGTATGTTTAACCTAATCCTTTCTAACATGTCTGATCAGTATGTTTAACCTAATCCTAACTAGCATGTCTGATCAGTATGTTTAACCTAATCCTAACTAACATGTCTGATCAGTATGTTTAACCTAATCCTAACTAGCATGCCTGATCAGTATGTTTAACCTAATCCTAACTAGCATCTCTGATCAGTATGTTTAACCTAATCCTAACTAGCATGTCTGATCAGTATGTTTAACCTAATCCTAACTAGCATGTCTGATCAGTATGTTTAACCTTATCCTAACTAGCATGTCTGATCAGTATGTTTAACCTAATCCTAACTAGCATGTCTGATCAGTATGTTTAACCTAATCCTAACTAGCATGTCTGATCAGTATGTTTAACCTAATCCTAACTAGCATGTCTGATCAGTATGTTTAACCTAATACTAACTAGCATGTCTGATCAGTATGTTTAACATAATCCTAACTAGCATGTCTGATCAGTATGTTTAGCCTAATCCTAACTAGCATATCTGATCAGTATGTTTAACCTAATCCTAACTAGCAGGTCTGATCAGTATGTTTAACCTAATCCTAACTAACATGTCTGATCAGTATGTTTAACCTAATCCTAACTAGCATATCTGATCAGTATGTTTAACCTAATCCTAACTAACATGTCTGATCAGTATGTTTAACCTAACCCTATCTAACATATCTGATCAGTATGTTTAACCTATTCTTACTAACATATCTGATCAGTATGTTTAACCTAATCCTAACTAACATGTCTGATCAGTATGTTTAACCTAACCCTAACTAACATGTCTGATCAGTATGTTTAACCTAATCCTATCTAATATGTCTGATCAGTATGTTTAACCTAATCCTTTCTAATATGTCTGATCAGTATGTTTAACCTAATCCTAACTAACATGTCTGATCAGTATGTTTAACCTAATCCTAACTAGCATATCTGATCAGTATGTTTAACCTAATCCTAACTAGCATGTCTGATCAGTATGTTCAACCTAATCCTAACTAGCATGTCTGATCAGTATGTTTAACCTAATCCTAACTAACATGTATGATCAGTATGTTTAACCTAATCCTAACTAGCATGTCTGATCAGTATGTTTAACCTAATCCTAACTAACATGTCTGATCAGTATGTTTAACCTAATACTAACTAGCATATCTGATCAGTATGTTTAATCTAATCCTAACTAGCATGTCTGATCAGTATGTTTAACCTAATCCTTACTAGCATGTCTGATTAGTATGTTTAACCTAATCCTAACTAGCATATCTGATCAGTATGTTTAACCTAATCCTAACTAGCATGTCTGATCAGTATGTTTAACCTAATCCTAACTAGCATGTATGATCAGTATGTTTAACCTAATCCTAACTAGCATGTCTGATTAGTATGTTTAACCTAATCCTTTCTAACATGTCTGATCAGTATGTTTAAACTAATCCTAACTAGCAGGTCTGATCAGTATGGTTAACCTAATGCTTTCTAACATGTCTGATCAGTATGTTTAACCTAATCCTTTCTAACATATTTGATCAGTATGTTTAACCTAATCCTAACTAGCAGGTCTGATCAGTATGTTTAACCTAATCCTAACTAGCAGGTCTGATCAGTATGTTTAACCTAATCCTAACTAGCATGTCTGATCAGTATGTTTAACCTAATCCTTTCTAACATGTCTGATCAGTATGTTTAAACTAATCCTAACTAGCATGTCTGATCAGTATGTTTAACCTAATCCTAACTAGCATATCTGATCAGTATATTTAACCTAATCCTAACTAGCATGTCTGATCAGTATGTTTAACCTAATCCTAACTAGCATGTCTGATCAGTATGTTTAACCTCATCCTAACTAACATGTCTGATCAGTATGTTTAACCTAATCCTAACTAGCATGTCTGATCAGTATGTTTAACCTAATCCTAACTAGCATGTCTGATCAGTATGTTTAACCTAATCCTAACTAGCATATCTGATCAATATGTTTAACCTAATCCTAACTAGCATGTCTGATCAGTATGTTTATCCTAATCCTAACTAGCATGTCTGATCAGTATGTTTAACCTAATCCTAACTAGCATGTCTGATCAGTATGTTTAACCTAATCATATCTAACATGTCTGATCAGTATGTTTAACCTAATCCTAACTAGCATATCTGATCAGTATGTTTAACCTAATCCTAACTAGCATGTCTGATCAGTATGTTTAACCTAATCCTAACTAGCATGTCTGATCAGTATGTTTAACCTAATCCTAACTAGCATGTCTGATCAGTATGTTTAACCTAATCCTAACTAGCATGTCTGATCAGTATGTTTAACCTAATCCTAACTAGCATGTCTGATCAGTATGTTTAACCTAATCCTAACTAGCATGTCTGATCAGTATGTTTAACCTAATTCTAACTAGCATGTCTGATCAGTATGTTTAACCTAATCCTAACTAGCATGTCTGATCAGTATGTTTAACCTAATCCTAACTAACATGTGTGATCAGTATGTTTAACCTAATCCTAACTAGCATGTCTGATCAGTATGTTTAAACTAATCCTAACTAGCAGGTCTGATCAGTATGGTTAACCTAATCCTTTCTAACATGTCTGATCAGTATATTTAACCTAATCCTTTCTAACATGTTTGATCAGTATGTTTAACCTAATCCTAACTAGCAGGTCTGATCAGTATGTTTAACCTAATCCTAACTAGCAGGTCTGATCAGTATGTTTAACCTAATCCTAACTAGCATGTCTGATCAGTATGTTTAACCTAATCCTAACTAGCATGTCTGATCAGTATGTTTAACCTAATCCTTTCTAACATGTCTGATCAGTATGTTTAACCTAATCCTAACTAGCATGTCTGATCAGTATGTTTAACCTAATCCTAACTAACATGTCTGATCAGTATGTTTAACCTAATCCTAACTAGCATGTCTGATCAGTATGTTTAACCTAATCCTAACTAGCATGTCTGATCAGTATGTTTAACCTAATCCTAACTAACATGTCTGATCAGTATTTTTAACCTAATCCTAACTAGCATGTCTGATCAGTATGTTTAACCTAATCCTAACTAGCATGTCTGATCAGTATGTTTAACCTAATCCTAACTAGCATATCTGATCAGTATGTTTAACCTAATCCTAACTAGCATGTCTGATCAGTATGTTTATCCTAATCCTAACTAGCATGTCTGATCAGTATGTTTAACTTAATCCTAACTAGCATGTCTGATCAGTATGTTTAACCTAATCCTATCTAACATGTCTGATCAGTATGTTTAACCTAATCCTAACTAGCATATCTGATCAGTATGTTTAACCTAATCCTAACTAGCATGTCTGATCAGTATGTTTAACCTAATCCTAACTAGCATGTCTGATCAGTATGTTTAACCTAATCCTAACTAACATGTCTGATCAGTATGTTTAACCTAATACTAACTAGCATATCTGATCAGTATGTTTAACCTAATCCTAACTAGCATGTCTGATCAGTATGTTTAACCTAATCCTAACTAGCATGTCTGATCAGTATGTTTAACTTAATCCTAACTAGCATGTCTGATCAGTATGTTTAACCTAATCCTAACTAGCATGTATGATCAGTATGTTTAACCTAATCCTAACTAGCATGTCTGATCAGTATGTTTAACCTAATCCTAACTAACATGTCTGATCAGTATGTTTAACCTAATCCTAACTAACATGTCTGATCAGTATGTTTAACCTAATCCTAACTAACATGTCTGATCAGTATGTTTAACCTAATCCTAACTAGCATGTCTGATCAGTATGTTTAACCTAATCCTAACTAGCATGTCTGATCAGTATGTTTAACCTAATCCTAACTAGCATGTATGATCAGTATGTTTAACCTAATCCTAACTAGCATGTCTGATCAGTATGTTTAACCTAATCCTAACTAGCATGTCTGATCAGTATGTTTAACCTAATCCTAACTAGCATGTCTGATCAGTATGTTTAACCTAATCCTAACTAGCATGTCTGATCAGTATGTTTAACCTAATCCTAACTAGCATGTCTGATCAGTATGTTTAACCTAATCCTAACTAGCATGTCTGATCAGTATGTTTAACCTAATCCTAACTAGCATGTCTGATCAGTATGTTTAACCTAATCCTAACTAACATGTCTGATCAGTATGTTTAACCTAATCCTAACTAGCATGTCTGATCAGTATGTTAAACCTAATCCTAACTAGCATGTCTGATCAGTATGTTTAACCTAATCCTAACTAGCATGTCTGATCAGTATTTTTAACCTAATCCTAACTAGCATGTCTGATCAGTATGTTTAACCTAATCCTAACTAGCATGTCTGATCAGTATGTTTAACCTAATCTTAACTAGCATGTCTGATCAGTATGTTTAACCTAATCCTAACTAGCATATCTGATCAGTATGTTTAACCTAATCCTAACTAGCATGTCTGATCAGTATGTTTAACCTAATCCTAATTAGCATGTCTGATCAGTATGTTTAACCTAATCCTAACTAGCATGTCTGATCAGTATGTTTAACTTAATCCTAACTAGCATGTCTGATCAGTATGTTTAACCTAATCCTAACTAGCATTTCTGAACAGTATGTTTAACCTAATCCTAACTAGCATGTCTGATCAGTATGTTTAACCTAATCCTAACTAGCATGTCTGATCAGTATGTTTAACCTAATCCTAACTAGCATGTCTGATCAGTATGTTTAACCTAATCCTAACTAGCATGTCTGATCAGTATGTTTAAACTAACCCTAACTAACATATCTGATCAGTATGTTTAACCTAACCCTATCTAACATGTCTGATCAGTATGTTTAACCTAATCCTTTCTAACATGTCTGATCAGTATGTTTAACCTACTCCTAACTAACATGTCTGATCAGTATGTTTAACCTAATCCTAACTAGCATGTCTGATCAGTATGTTTAACCTAATCCTAACTAGCATGCCTGATCAGTATGTTTAACCTAATCCTAACTATCATGTCTGATCAGTATGTTTAACCTAATCCTAACTAGCATGTCTGATCAGTATGTTTAACCTAATCCTTTCTAACATGTCTGATCAGTATGTTTAACTTAATCCTAACTAGCATGTCTGATCAGTATGTTTAACCTAATCCTAAATAGCATGTCTGATCAGTATGTTTAACCTAATCCTAACTAACATGTCTGATCAGTATGTTTAACCTAATCCTAACTAGCATGTCTGATCAGTATGTTTAACCTAATCCTAACTAGCATGTCTGATCAGTATGTTTAACCTAATCATAACTAGCATGTCTGATCAGTATGTTTAACCTAATCCTAACTAGCATGTCTGATCAGTATGTTTAACCTAATCCTAACTAGCATGTCTGATCAGTATGTTTAACCTAATCCTAACTAGCATGTCTGATCAGTATGTTTAACCTAATCCTAACTAGCATGTCTGATCAGTATGTTTAACCTAATCCTAACTAGCATGTCTGATCAGTATGTTTAACCTAATCCTAACTAGCATGTCTGATCAGTATGTTTAACCTAACCCTATCTAACATGTTTGATCAGTATGTTTAACCTAATCCTTTCTAACATGTTTGATCAGTATGTTTAACCTAATCCTAACTAGCATGTCTGATCAGTATGTTTAACCTAATCCTTTCTAACATGTCTGATCAGTATGTTTAACCTAATCCTAACTAGCATGTCTGATCAGTATGTTTAACCTAATCCTAACTAACATGTCTGATCAGTATGTTTAACCTAATCCTAACTAGCATGCCTGATCAGTATGTTTAACCTAATCCTAACTAGCATCTCTGATCAGTATGTTTAACCTAATCCTAACTAGCATGTCTGATCAGTATGTTTAACCTAATCCTAACTAGCATGTCTGATCAGTATGTTTAACCTTATCCTAACTAGCATGTCTGATCAGTATGTTTAACCTAATCCTAACTAGCATGTCTGATCAGTATGTTTAACCTAATCCTAACTAGCATGTCTGATCAGTATGTTTAACCTAATCCTAACTAGCATGTCTGATCAGTATGTTTAACCTAATCCTTTCTAACATGTCTGATCAGTATTTTTAACCTAATCCTAACTAGCATGTCTGATCAGTATGTTTAACCTAATCCTAACTAGCATGCCTGATCAGTATGTTTAACCTAATCCTAACTATCATGTCTGATCAGTATGTTTAACCTAATCCTAACTAGCATGTCTGATCAGTATGTTTAACCTAATCCTTTCTAACATGTCTGATCAGTATGTTTAACTTAATCCTAACTAGCATGTCTGATCAGTATGTTTAACCTAATCCTAAATAGCATGTCTGATCAGTATGTTTAACCTAATCCTAACTAACATGTCTGATCAGTATGTTTAACCTAATCCTAACTAGCATGTCTGATCAGTATGTTTAACCTAATCCTAACTAGCATGTCTGATCAGTATGTTTAACCTAATCATAACTAGCATGTCTGATCAGTATGTTTAACCTAATCCTAACTAGCATGTCTGATCAGTATGTTTAACCTAATCCTAACTAGCATGTCTGATCAGTATGTTTAACCTAATCCTAACTAGCATGTCTGATCAGTATGTTTAACCTAATCCTAACTAGCATGTCTGATCAGTATGTTTAACCTAATCCTAACTAGCATGTCTGATCAGTATGTTTAACCTAATCCTAACTAGCATGTCTGATCAGTATGTTTAACCTAATCCTAACTAGCATGTCTGATCAGTATGTTTAACCTAATCCTAACTAGCATTTCTGATCAGTATGTTTAACCTAATCCTAACTAGCATGTCTGATCAGTATGTTTAAACTAACCTTAACTAACATGTCTGATCAGTATGTTTAACCTAACCCTATCTAACATGTTTGATCAGTATGTTTAACCTAATCCTTTCTAACATGTTTGATCAGTATGTTTAACCTAATCCTAACTAGCATGTCTGATCAGTATGTTTAACCTAATCCTAACTAACATGTCTGATCAGTATGTTTAACCTAATCCTAACTAGCATGCCTGATCAGTATGTTTAACCTAATCCTAACTAGCATCTCTGATCAGTATGTTTAACCTAATCCTAACTAGCATGTCTGATCAGTATGTTTAACCTAATCCTAACTAGCATGTCTGATCAGTATGTTTAACCTTATCCTAACTAGCATGTCTGATCAGTATGTTTAACCTAATCATAACTAGCATGTCTGATCAGTATGTTTAACCTAATCCTAACTAGCATGTCTGATCAGTATGTTTAACCTAATCCTAACTAGCATGTCTGATCAGTATGTTTAACCTAATCCTAACTAGCATGTCTGATCAGTATGTTTAACCTAATCCTTTCTAACATGTCTGATCAGTATTTTTAACCTAATCCTAACTAGCATGTCTGATCAGTATGTTTAACCTAATCCTAACTAACATGTCTGATCAGTATGTTTAACCTAATCCTAACTAGCATGTCTGATCAGTATGTTTAACCTAATACTAACTAGCATATCTGATCAGTATGTTTAACCTAATCCTAACTAGCATGTCTGATCAGTATGTTTAACCTAATCCTAACTAGCATGTCTGATCAGTATGTTTAACCTAATCCTAACTAACATGTCTGATCAGTATGTTTAACCTAATCCTAACTAACATGTCTGATCAGTATGTTTAACCTAATCCTAACTAACATGTCTGATCAGTATGTTTAACCTAATCCTAACTAGCATGTCTGATCAGTATGTTTAACCTAATCCTAACTAGCATGTCTGATCAGTATGTTTAACCTAATCCTAACTAGCATGTATGATCAGTATGTTTAACCTAATCCTAACTAGCATGTCTGATCAGTATGTTTAACCTAATCCTAACTAGCATGTCTGATCAGTATGTTTAACCTAATCCTAACTAGCATGTCTGATCAGTATGTTTAACCTAATCCTAACTAGCATGTCTGATCAGTATGTTTAACCTAATCCTAACTAGCATGTCTGATCAGTATGTTTAACCTAATCCTAACTAGCATGTCTGATCAGTATGTTTAACCTAATCCTAACTAGCATGTCTGATCAGTATGTTTAACCTAATCCTAACTAACATGTCTGATCAGTATGTTTAACCTAATCCTAACTAGCATGTCTGATCAGTATGTTAAACCTAATCCTAACTAGCATGTCTGATCAGTATGTTTAACCTAATCCTAACTAGCATGTCTGATCAGTATGTTTAACTTAATCCTAACTAGCATGTCTGATCAGTATGTTTAACCTAATCCTAACTAGCATTTCTGAACAGTATGTTTAACCTAATCCTAACTAGCATGTCTGATCAGTATGTTTAACCTAATCCTAACTAGCATGTCTGATCAGTATGTTTAACCTAATCCTAACTAGCATGTCTGATCAGTATGTTTAAACTAACCCTAACTAACATATCTGATCAGTATGTTTAACCTAACCCTATCTAACATGTCTGATCAGTATGTTTAACCTAATCCTTTCTAACATGTCTGATCAGTATGTTTAACCTACTCCTAACTAACATGTCTGATCAGTATGTTTAACCTAATCCTAACTAGCATGTCTGATCAGTATGTTTAACCTAATCCTAACTAGCATGCCTGATCAGTATGTTTAACCTAATCCTAACTATCATGTCTGATCAGTATGTTTAACCTAATCCTAACTAACATGTCTGATCAGTATGTTTAACTTAATCCTAACTAGCATGTCTGATCAGTATGTTTAACCTAATACTAACTAGCATATCTGATCAGTATGTTTAACCTAATCCTAACTAGCATGTCTGATCAGTATGTTTAACCTAATCCTAACTAGCATGTCTGATCAGTATGTTTAACCTAATCCTAACTAACATGTCTGATCAGTATGTTTAACCTAATCCTAACTAACATGTTCTATCAGTATGTTTAACCTAATCCTAACTAACATGTCTGATCAGTATGTTTAACCTAATCCTAACTAGCATGTCTGATCAGTATGTTTAACCTAATCCTAACTAGCATGTCTGATCAGTATGTTTAACCTAATCCTAACTAGCATGTATGATCAGTATGTTTAACCTAATCCTAACTAGCATGTCTGATCAGTATGTTTAACCTAATCCTAACTAGCATGTCTGATCAGTATGTTTAACCTAATCCTAACTAGCATGTCTGATCAGTATGTTTAACCTAATCCTAACTAGCATGTCTGATCAGTATGTTTAACCTAATCCTAACTAGCATGTCTGATCAGTATGTTTAACCTAATCCTAACTAGCATGTCTGATCAGTATGTTTAACCTAATCCTAACTAGCATGTCTGATCAGTATGTTTAACCTAATCCTAACTAACATGTCTGATCAGTATGTTTAACCTAATCCTAACTAGCATGTCTGATCAGTATGTTAAACCTAATCCTAACTAGCATGTCTGATCAGTATGTTTAACCTAATCCTAACTAGCATGTCTGATCAGTATTTTTAACCTAATCCTAACTAGCATGTCTGATCAGTATGTTTAACCTAATCCTAACTAGCATGTCTGATCAGTATGTTTAACCTAATCTTAACTAGCATGTCTGATCAGTATGTTTAACCTAATCCTAACTAGCATATCTGATCAGTATGTTTAACCTAATCCTAACTAGCATGTCTGATCAGTATGTTTAACCTAATCCTAATTAGCATGTCTGATCAGTATGTTTAACCTAATCCTAACTAGCATGTCTGATCAGTATGTTTAACTTAATCCTAACTAGCATGTCTGATCAGTATGTTTAACCTAATCCTAACTAGCATTTCTGAACAGTATGTTTAACCTAATCCTAACTAGCATGTCTGATCAGTATGTTTAACCTAATCCTAACTAGCATGTCTGATCAGTATGTTTAACCTAATCCTAACTAGCATGTCTGATCAGTATGTTTAACCTAATCCTAACTAGCATGTCTGATCAGTATGTTTAAACTAACCCTAACTAACATATCTGATCAGTATGTTTAACCTAACCCTATCTAACATGTCTGATCAGTATGTTTAACCTAATCCTTTCTAACATGTCTGATCAGTATGTTTAACCTACTCCTAACTAACATGTCTGATCAGTATGTTTAACCTAATCCTAACTAGCATGTCTGATCAGTATGTTTAACCTAATCCTAACTAGCATGCCTGATCAGTATGTTTAACCTAATCCTAACTATCATGTCTGATCAGTATGTTTAACCTAATCCTAACTAGCATGTCTGATCAGTATGTTTAACCTAATCCTTTCTAACATGTCTGATCAGTATGTTTAACCTAATCCTAACTAGCATGTCTGATCAGTATGTTTAACCTAATCCTAAATAGCATGTCTGATCAGTATGTTTAACCTAATCCTAACTAGCATGTCTGATCAGTATGTTTAACCTAATCCTAACTAGCATGTCTGATCAGTATGTTTAACCTAATCCTAACTAGCATGTCTGATCAGTATGTTTAACCTAATCATAACTAGCATGTCTGATCAGTATGTTTAACCTAATCCTAACTAGCATGTCTGATCAGTATGTTTAACCTAATCCTAACTAGCATGTCTGATCAGTATGTTTAACCTAATCCTAACTAGCATGTCTGATCAGTAGGTTTAACCTAATCCTAACTAGCATGTCTGATCAGTATGTTTAACCTAATCCTAACTAGCATGTCTGATCAGTATGTTTAACCTAATCCTAACTAGCATGTCTGATCAGTATGTTTAACCTAATCCTAACTAGCATGTCTGATCAGTATGTTTAACCTAATCCTAACTAGCATTTCTGATCAGTATGTTTAACCTAATCCTAACTAGCATGTCTGATCAGTATGTTTAAACTAACCTTAACTAACATGTCTGATCAGTATGTTTAACCTAACCCTATCTAACATGTTTGATCAGTATGTTTAACCTAATCCTTTCTAACATGTTTGATCAGTATGTTTAACCTAATCCTAACTAGCATGTCTGATCAGTATGTTTAACCTAATCCTTTCTAACATGTCTGATCAGTATGTTTAACCTAATCCTAACTAGCATGTCTGATCAGTATGTTTAACCTAATCCTAACTAACATGTCTGATCAGTATGTTTAACCTAATCTTAACTAGCATGTCTGATCAGTATGTTTAACCTAATCCTAACTAGCATGTCTGATCAGTATGTTTAACCTAATCCTAACTAGCATTTCTGATCAGTATGTTTAACCTAATCCTAACTAGCATGTCTGATCAGTATGTTTAACCTAATCCTAACTAGCATGTCTGATCAGCATGTTTAACCTAATCCTAACTAGCACGTCTGATCAGTATGTTTAACGTAATCCTAACTAGCATGTCTGATCAGTATGTTTAACCAAATCTTAACTAACATGTCTGATCAGTATGTTTAACCTAATCCTAACTAGCATGTCTGATCAACATGTTTAACCTAATCCTAACTAGCATGTCTGATCAGTATGTTTAACCTAATCCTAACTAGCATGTCTGATCAGTATGTTTAACCTAATCCTAACTAGCATGTCTGATCAGTATGTTTATCCTAATCCTAACTAACATGTCTGATCAGTATGTTTAACCTAATCCTAACTAGCATGTCTGATCAGTATGTTTAACCTAATCCTAACTAGCATGTCTGATCAGTATGTTTAACCTAATCCTAACTAAAATGTCTGATCAGTATGTTTAACCTAATCCTAACTAGCATGCCTGATCAGTATGTTTAACCTAATCCTAACTAGCATCTCTGATCAGTATGTTTAACCTAATCCTAACTAGCATGTCTGATCAGTATGTTTAACCTAATCCTAACTAGCATGTCTGATCAGTATGTTTAACCTAATCCTAACTAGCATGTCTGATCAGTATGTTTAACCTAATCCTAACTAGCATGTCTGATCAGTATGTTTAACCTAATCCTAACTAGCATGTCTGATCAGTATGTTTAAACTAACCCTAACTAACATATCTGATCAGTATGTTTAACCTAATCCTTTCTAACATGTCTGATCAGTATGTTTAACCTACTCCTAAGTAACATGTCTGATCAGTATGTTTAACCTAATCCTAACTAGCATGTCTGATCAGTATGTTTAACCTAATCCTAACTAGCATGTCTGATCAGTAGGTTTAACCTAATCCTAACTAGCATGTCTGATCAGTATGTTTAACCTAATCCTAACTAGCATGTCTGATCAGTATGTTTAACCTAATCCTAACTAGCATGTCTGATCAGTATGTTTAACCTAATCCTAACTAGCATGTCTGATCAGTATGTTTAACCTAATCCTAACTAGCATTTCTGATCAGTATGTTTAACCTAATCCTAACTAGCATGTCTGATCAGTATGTTTAAACTAACCTTAACTAACATGTCTGATCAGTATGTTTAACCTAACCCTATCTAACATGTTTGATCAGTATGTTTAACCTAATCCTTTCTAACATGTTTGATCAGTATGTTTAACCTAATCCTAACTAGCATGTCTGATCAGTATGTTTAACCTAATCCTTTCTAACATGTCTGATCAGTATGTTTAACCTAATCCTAACTAGCATGTCTGATCAGTATGTTTAACCTAATCCTAACTAACATGTCTGATCAGTATGTTTAACCTAATCTTAACTAGCATGTCTGATCAGTATGTTTAACCTAATCCTAACTAGCATGTCTGATCAGTATGTTTAACCTAATCCTAACTAGCATGTCTGATCAGTATGTTTAACCTAATCTTAACTAGCATGTCTGATCAGTATGTTTAACCTAATCCTAACTAGCATGTCTGATCAGTATGTTTAACCTAATCCTAACTAGCATGTCTGATCAGTATGTTTAACCTAATCCTAACTAGCATGTCTGATCAGTATGTTTAACCTAATCCTAACTAGCATGTCTGATCAGCATGTTTAACCTAATCCTAACTAGCACGTCTGATCAGTATGTTTAACGTAATCCTAACTAGCATGTCTGATCAGTATGTTTAACCAAATCTTAACTAACATGTCTGATCAGTATGTTTAACCTAATCCTAACTAGCATGTCTGATCAACATGTTTAACCTAATCCTAACTAGCATGTCTGATCAGTATGTTTAACCTAATCCTAACTAGCATGTCTGATCAGTATGTTTAACCTAATCCTAACTAGCATGTCTGATCAGTATGTTTATCCTAATCCTAACTAACATGTCTGATCAGTATGTTTAACCTAATCCTAACTAGCATGTCTGATCAGTATGTTTAACCTAATCCTAACTAGCATGTCTGATCAGTATGTTTAACCTAATCCTAACTAAAATGTCTGATCAGTATGTTTAACCTAATCCTAACTAGCATGCCTGATCAGTATGTTTAACCTAATCCTAACTAGCATCTCTGATCAGTATGTTTAACCTAATCCTAACTAGCATGTCTGATCAGTATGTTTAACCTAATCCTAACTAGCATGTCTGATCAGTATGTTTAACCTAATCCTAACTAGCATGTCTGATCAGTATGTTTAACCTAATCCTAACTAGCATGTCTGATCAGTATGTTTAACCTAATCCTAACTAGCATGTCTGATCAGTATGTTTAAACTAACCCTAACTAACATATCTGATCAGTATGTTTAACCTAATCCTTTCTAACATGTCTGATCAGTATGTTTAACCTACTCCTAAGTAACATGTCTGATCAGTATGTTTAACCTAATCCTAACTAGCATGTCTGATCAGTATGTTTAACCTAATCCTAACTAACATGTCTGATCAGTATGTTTAACCTAATCCTAACTAGCATGTCTGATCAGTATGTTAAACCTAATCCTAACTAGCATGTCTGATCAGTATGTTTAACCTAATCCTAACTAGCATGTCTGATCAGTATTTTTAACCTAATCCTAACTAGCATGTCTGATCAGTATGTTTAACCTAATCCTAACTAGCATGTCTGATCAGTATGTTTAACCTAATCTTAACTAGCATGTCTGATCAGTATGTTTAACCTAATCCTAACTAGCATATCTGATCAGTATGTTTAACCTAATCCTAACTAGCATGTCTGATCAGTATGTTTAACCTAATCCTAATTAGCATGTCTGATCAGTATGTTTAACCTAATCCTAACTAGCATGTCTGATCAGTATGTTTAACTTAATCCTAACTAGCATGTCTGATCAGTATGTTTAACCTAATCCTAACTAGCATTTCTGAACAGTATGTTTAACCTAATCCTAACTAGCATGCCTGATCAGTATGTTTAACCTAATCCTAACTAGCATGTCTGATCAGTATGTTTAACCTAATCCTAACTAGCATGTCTGATCAGTATGTTTAACCTAATCCTAACTAGCATGTCTGATCAGTATGTTTAAACTAACCCTAACTAACATATCTGATCAGTATGTTTAACCTAACCCTATCTAACATGTCTGATCAGTATGTTTAACCTAATCCTTTCTAACATGTCTGATCAGTATGTTTAACCTACTCCTAACTAACATGTCTGATCAGTATGTTTAACCTAATCCTAACTAGCATGTCTGATCAGTATGTTTAACCTAATCCTAACTAGCATGCCTGATCAGTATGTTTAACCTAATCCTAACTATCATGTCTGATCAGTATGTTTAACCTAATCCTAACTAGCATGTCTGATCAGTATGTTTAACCTAATCCTTTCTAACATGTCTGATCAGTATGTTTAACCTAATCCTAACTAGCATGTCTGATCAGTATGTTTAACCTAATCCTAAATAGCATGTCTGATCAGTATGTTTAACCTAATCCTAACTAGCATGTCTGATCAGTATGTTTAACCTAATCCTAACTAGCATGTCTGATCAGTATGTTTAACCTAATCCTAACTAGCATGTCTGATCAGTATGTTTAACCTAATCATAACTAGCATGTCTGATCAGTATGTTTAACCTAATCCTAACTAGCATGTCTGATCAGTATGTTTAACCTAATCCTAACTAGCATGTCTGATCAGTATGTTTAACCTAATCCTAACTAGCATGTCTGATCAGTAGGTTTAACCTAATCCTAACTAGCATGTCTGATCAGTATGTTTAACCTAATCCTAACTAGCATGTCTGATCAGTATGTTTAACCTAATCCTAACTAGCATGTCTGATCAGTATGTTTAACCTAATCCTAACTAGCATGTCTGATCAGTATGTTTAACCTAATCCTAACTAGCATTTCTGATCAGTATGTTTAACCTAATCCTAACTAGCATGTCTGATCAGTATGTTTAAACTAACCTTAACTAACATGTCTGATCAGTATGTTTAACCTAACCCTATCTAACATGTTTGATCAGTATGTTTAACCTAATCCTTTCTAACATGTTTGATCAGTATGTTTAACCTAATCCTAACTAGCATGTCTGATCAGTATGTTTAACCTAATCCTTTCTAACATGTCTGATCAGTATGTTTAACCTAATCCTAACTAGCATGTCTGATCAGTATGTTTAACCTAATCCTAACTAACATGTCTGATCAGTATGTTTAACCTAATCTTAACTAGCATGTCTGATCAGTATGTTTAACCTAATCCTAACTAGCATGTCTGATCAGTATGTTTAACCTAATCCTAACTAGCATGTCTGATCAGTATGTTTAACCTAATCCTAACTAGCATGTCTGATCAGTATGTTTAACCTAATCCTAACTAGCATGTCTGATCAGCATGTTTAACCTAATCCTAACTAGCACGTCTGATCAGTATGTTTAACGTAATCCTAACTAGCATGTCTGATCAGTATGTTTAACCAAATCTTAACTAACATGTCTGATCAGTATGTTTAACCTAATCCTAACTAGCATGTCTGATCAACATGTTTAACCTAATCCTAACTAGCATGTCTGATCAGTATGTTTAACCTAATCCTAACTAGCATGTCTGATCAGTATGTTTAACCTAATCCTAACTAGCATGTCTGATCAGTATGTTTATCCTAATCCTAACTAACATGTCTGATCAGTATGTTTAACCTAATCCTAACTAGCATGTCTGATCAGTATGTTTAACCTAATCCTAACTAGCATGTCTGATCAGTATGTTTAACCTAATCCTAACTAAAATGTCTGATCAGTATGTTTAACCTAATCCTAACTAGCATGCCTGATCAGTATGTTTAACCTAATCCTAACTAGCATCTCTGATCAGTATGTTTAACCTAATCCTAACTAGCATGTCTGATCAGTATGTTTAACCTAATCCTAACTAGCATGTCTGATCAGTATGTTTAACCTAATCCTAACTAGCATGTCTGATCAGTATGTTTAACCTAATCCTAACTAGCATGTCTGATCAGTATGTTTAACCTAATCCTAACTAGCATGTCTGATCAGTATGTTTAAACTAACCCTAACTAACATATCTGATCAGTATGTTTAACCTAACCCTATCTAACATGTCTGATCAGTATGTTTAACCTAATCCTTTCTAACATGTCTGATCAGTATGTTTAACCTACTCCTAAGTAACATGTCTGATCAGTATGTTTAACCTAATCCTAACTAGCATGTCTGATCAGTATGTTTAACCTAATCCTAACTAGCATGCCTGATCAGTTTGTTTAACCTAATCCTAACTATCATGTCTGATCAGTATGTTTAACCTAATCCTAACTAGCATGTCTGATCAGTATGTTTAACCTAATCCTTTCTAACATGTCTGATCAGTATGTTTAACTTAATCCTAACTAGCATGTCTGATCAGTATGTTTAACCTAATCCTAAATAGCATGTCTGATCAGTATGTTTAACCTAATCCTAACTAACATGTCTGATCAGTATGTTTAACCTAATCCTAACTAGCATGTCTGATCAGTATGTTTAACCTAATCCTAACTAGCATGCCTGATCAGTATGTTTAACGTAATCCTAACTAGCATCTCTGATCAGTATGTTTAACCTAATCCTAACTAGCATGTCTGATCAGTATGTTTAACCTAATCCTAACTAGCATGTCTGATCAGTATGTTTAACCTTATCCTAACTAGCATGTCTGATCAGTATGTTTAACCTAATCCTAACTAGCATGTCTGATCAGTATGTTTAACCTAATCCTAACTAGCAGGTCTGATCAGTATGTTTAACCTAATCCTAACTAGCATGTCTGATCAGTATGTTTAACCTAATCCTTTCTAACATGTCTGATCAGTATTTTTAACCTAATCCTAACTAGCATGTCTGATCAGTATGTTTAACCTAATCCTAACTAGCATGCCTGATCAGTATGTTTAACCTAATACTAACTAGCATATCTGATCAGTATGTTTAACCTAATCCTAACTAGCATGTCTGATCAGTATGTTTAACCTAATCCTAACTAACATGTCTGATCAGTATGTTTAACCTAATCCTAACTAACATGTCTGATCAGTATGTTTAACCTAATCCTAACTAACATGTCTGATCAGTATGTTTAACCTAATCCTAACTAGCATGTCTGATCAGTATGTTTAACCTAATCCTAACTAGCATGTCTGATCAGTATGTTTAACCTAATCCTAACTAGCATGTATGATCAGTATGTTTAACCTAATCCTAACTAGCATGTTTGATCAGTATGTTTAACCTAATCCTAACTAGCATGTCTGATCAGTATGTTTAACCTAATCCTAACTAGCATGTCTGATCAGTATGTTTAACCTAATCCTAACTAGCATGTCTGATCAGTATGTTTAACCTAATCCTAACTAGCATGTCTGATCAGTATGTTTAACCTAATCCTAACTAG
This sequence comes from Ariolimax columbianus, assembly GCA_036924085.1. Taxonomy (NCBI): domain Eukaryota; kingdom Metazoa; phylum Mollusca; class Gastropoda; order Stylommatophora; family Arionidae; genus Ariolimax; species Ariolimax columbianus. Next base: position 34,248,636 of record JAVGWX010000022.1, on the reverse strand, counting down.
CATGTCTGATCAGTATGTTTAACCTAATCCTAACTAGCATGTCTGATCAGTATGTTTAACCTAATCCTAACTAACATGTCTGATCAGTATGTTTAACCTAATCCTAACTAGCATGTCTGATCAGTATGTTAAACCTAATCCTAACTAGCATGTCTGATCAGTATGTTTAACCTAATCCTAACTAGCATGTCTGATCAGTATTTTTAACCTAATCCTAACTAGCATGTCTGATCAGTATGTTTAACCTAATCCTAACTAGCATGTCTGATCAGTATGTTTAACCTAATCTTAACTAGCATGTCTGATCAGTATGTTTAACCTAATCCTAACTAGCATATCTGATCAGTATGTTTAACCTAATCCTAACTAGCATGTCTGATCAGTATGTTTAACCTAATCCTAATTAGCATGTCTGATCAGTATGTTTAACCTAATCCTAACTAGCATGTCTGATCAGTATGTTTAACCTAATCCTAACTAGCATGTCTGATCAGTATGTTTAACCTAATCCTAACTAGCATGTCTGATCAGTATGTTTAAACTAACCCTAACTAACATATCTGATCAGTATGTTTAACCTAACCCTATCTAACATGTCTGATCAGTATGTTTAACCTAATCCTTTCTAACATGTCTGATCAGTATGTTTAACCTACTCCTAACTAACATGTCTGATCAGTATGTTTAACCTAATCCTAACTAGCATGTCTGATCAGTATGTTTAACCTAATCCTAACTAGCATGCCTGATCAGTATGTTTAACCTAATCCTAACTATCATGTCTGATCAGTATGTTTAACCTAATCCTAACTAGCATGTCTGATCAGTATGTTTAACCTAATCCTTTCTAACATGTCTGATCAGTATGTTTAACCTAATCCTAACTAGCATGTCTGATCAGTATGTTTAACCTAATCCTAAATAGCATGTCTGATCAGTATGTTTAACCTAATCCTAACTAGCATGTCTGATCAGTATGTTTAACCTAATCCTAACTAGCATGTCTGATCAGTATGTTTAACCTAATCCTAACTAGCATGTCTGATCAGTATGTTTAACCTAATCATAACTAGCATGTCTGATCAGTATGTTTAACCTAATCCTAACTAGCATGTCTGATCAGTATGTTTAACCTAATCCTAACTAGCATGTCTGATCAGTATGTTTAACCTAATCCTAACTAGCATGTCTGATCAGTAGGTTTAACCTAATCCTAACTAGCATGTCTGATCAGTATGTTTAACCTAATCCTAACTAGCATGTCTGATCAGTATGTTTAACCTAATCCTAACTAGCATGTCTGATCAGTATGTTTAACCTAATCCTAACTAGCATGTCTGATCAGTATGTTTAACCTAATCCTAACTAGCATTTCTGATCAGTATGTTTAACCTAATCCTAACTAGCATGTCTGATCAGTATGTTTAAACTAACCTTAACTAACATGTCTGATCAGTATGTTTAACCTAACCCTATCTAACATGTTTGATCAGTATGTTTAACCTAATCCTTTCTAACATGTTTGATCAGTATGTTTAACCTAATCCTAACTAGCATGTCTGATCAGTATGTTTAACCTAATCCTTTCTAACATGTCTGATCAGTATGTTTAACCTAATCCTAACTAGCATGTCTGATCAGTATGTTTAACCTAATCCTAACTAACATGTCTGATCAGTATGTTTAACCTAATCTTAACTAGCATGTCTGATCAGTATGTTTAACCTAATCCTAACTAGCATGTCTGATCAGTATGTTTAACCTAATCCTAACTAGCATGTCTGATCAGTATGTTTAACCTAATCCTAACTAGCATGTCTGATCAGTATGTTTAACCTAATCCTAACTAGCATGTCTGATCAGCATGTTTAACCTAATCCTAACTAGCACGTCTGATCAGTATGTTTAACGTAATCCTAACTAGCATGTCTGATCAGTATGTTTAACCAAATCTTAACTAACATGTCTGATCAGTATGTTTAACCTAATCCTAACTAGCATGTCTGATCAACATGTTTAACCTAATCCTAACTAGCATGTCTGATCAGTATGTTTAACCTAATCCTAACTAGCATGTCTGATCAGTATGTTTAACCTAATCCTAACTAGCATGTCTGATCAGTATGTTTATCCTAATCCTAACTAACATGTCTGATCAGTATGTTTAACCTAATCCTAACTAGCATGTCTGATCAGTATGTTTAACCTAATCCTAACTAGCATGTCTGATCAGTATGTTTAACCTAATCCTAAATAAAATGTCTGATCAGTATGTTTAACCTAATCCTAACTAGCATGCCTGATCAGTATGTTTAACCTAATCCTAACTAGCATCTCTGATCAGTATGTTTAACCTAATCCTAACTAGCATGTCTGATCAGTATGTTTAACCTAATCCTAACTAGCATGTCTGATCAGTATGTTTAACCTAATCCTAACTAGCATGTCTGATCAGTATGTTTAACCTAATCCTAACTAGCATGTCTGATCAGTATGTTTAACCTAATCCTAACTAGCATGTCTGATCAGTATGTTTAAACTAACCCTAACTAACATATCTGATCAGTATGTTTAACCTAACCCTATCTAACATGTCTGATCAGTATGTTTAACCTAATCCTTTCTAACATGTCTGATCAGTATGTTTAACCTACTCCTAACTAACATGTCTGATCAGTATGTTTAACCTAATCCTAACTAGCATGTCTGATCAGTATGTTTAACCTAATCCTAACTAGCATGCCTGATCAGTTTGTTTAACCTAATCCTAACTATCATGTCTGATCAGTATGTTTAACCTAATCCTAACTAGCATGTCTGATCAGTATGTTTAACCTAATCCTTTCTAACATGTCTGATCAGTATGTTTAACTTAATCCTAACTAGCATGTCTGATCAGTATGTTTAACCTAATCCTAAATAGCATGTCTGATCAGTATGTTTAACCTAATCCTGACTAACATGTCTGATCAGTGTGTTTAACCTAATCCTAACTAGCATGTCTGATCAGTATGTTTAACCTAATCCTAACTAGCATGCCTGATCAGTATGTTTAACCTAATCCTAACTAGCATCTCTGATCAGTATGTTTAACCTAATCCTAACTAGCATGTCTGATCAGTATGTTTAACCTAATCCTAACTAGCATGTCTGATCAGTATGTTTAACCTTATCCTAACTAGCATGTCTGATCAGTATGTTTAACCTAATCCTAACTAGCATGTCTGATCAGTATGTTTAACCTAATCCTAACTAGCAGGTCTGATCAGTATGTTTAACCTAATCCTAACTAGCATGTCTGATCAGTATGTTTAACCTAATCCTTTCTAACATGTCTGATCAGTATTTTTAACCTAATCCTAACTAGCATGTCTGATCAGTATGTTTAACCTAATCCTAACTAGCATGCCTGATCAGTATGTTTAACCTAATACTAACTAGCATATCTGATCAGTATGTTTAACCTAATCCTAACTAGCATGTCTGATCAGTATGTTTAACCTAATCCTAACTAACATGTCTGATCAGTATGTTTAACCTAATCCTAACTAACATGTCTGATCAGTACGTTTAACCTAATCCTAACTAACATGTCTGATCAGTATGTTTAACCTAATCCTAACTAGCATGTCTGATCAGTATGTTTAACCTAATCCTAACTAGCATGTCTGATCAGTATGTTTAACCTAATCCTAACTAGCATGTATGATCAGTATGTTTAACCTAATCCTAACTAGCATGTTTGATCAGTATGTTTAACCTAATCCTAACTAGCATGTCTAATCAGTATGTTTAACCTAATCCTAACTAGCATGTCTGATCAGTATGTTTAACCTAATCCTAACTAGCATGTCTGATCAGTATGTTTAACCTAATCCTAACTAGCATGTCTGATCAGTATGTTTAACCTAATCCTAACTAGCATGTCTGATCAGTATGTTTAACCTAATCCTAACTAGCATGTCTGATCAGTATGTTTAACCTAATCCTAACTAACATGTCTGATCAGTATGTTTAACCTAATCCTAACTAGCATGTCTGATCAGTATGTTAAACCTAATCCTAACTAGCATGTCTGATCAGTATGTTTAACCTAATCCTAACTAGCATGTCTGATCAGTATTTTTAACCTAATCCTAACTAGCATGTCTGATCAGTATGTTTAACCTAATCCTAACTAGCATGTCTGATCAGTATGTTTAACCTAATCTTAACTAGCATGTCTGATCAGTATGTTTAACCTAATCCTAACTAGCATATCTGATCAGTATGTTTAACCTAATCCTAACTAGCATGTCTGATCAGTATGTTTAACCTAATCCTAATTAGCATGTCTGATCAGTATGTTTAACCTAATCCTAACTAGCATGTCTGATCAGTATGTTTAACTTAATCCTAACTAGCATGTCTGATCAGTATGTTTAACCTAATCCTAACTAGCATTTCTGAACAGTATGTTTAACCTAATCCTAACTAGCATGTCTGATCAGTATGTTTAACCTAATCCTAACTAGCATGTCTGATCAGTATGTTTAACCTAATCCTAACTAGCATGTCTGATCAGTATGTTTAACCTAATCCTAACTAGCATGTCTGATCAGTATGTTTAAACTAACCCTAACTAACATATCTGATCAGTATGTTTAACCTAACCCTATCTAACATGTCTGATCAGTATGTTTAACCTAATCCTTTCTAACATGTCTGATCAGTATGTTTAACCTACTCCTAACTAACATGTCTGATCAGTATGTTTAACCTAATCCTAACTAGCATGTCTGATCAGTATGTTTAACCTAATCCTAACTAGCATGCCTGATCAGTATGTTTAACCTAATCCTAACTATCATGTCTGATCAGTATGTTTAACCTTATCCTAACTAGCATGTCTGATCAGTATGTTTAACCTAATCCTTTCTAACATGTCTGATCAGTATGTTTAACCTAATCCTAACTAGCATGTCTGATCAGTATGTTTAACCTAATCCTAAATAGCATGTCTGATCAGTATGTTTAACCTAATCCTAACTAGCATGTCTGATCAGTATGTTTAACCTAATCCTAACTAGCATGTCTGATCAGTATGTTTAACCTAATCCTAACTAGCATGTCTGATCAGTATGTTTAACCTAATCATAACTAGCATGTCTGATCAGTATGTTTAACCTAATCCTAACTAGCATGTCTGATCAGTATGTTTAACCTAATCCTAACTAGCATGTCTGATCAGTATGTTTAACCTAATCCTAACTAGCATGTCTGATCAGTAGGTTTAACCTAATCCTAACTAGCATGTCTGATCAGTATGTTTAACCTAATCCTAACTAGCATGTCTGATCAGTATGTTTAACCTAATCCTAACTAGCATGTCTGATCAGTATGTTTAACCTAATCCTAACTAGCATGTCTGATCAGTATGTTTAACCTAATCCTAACTAGCATTTCTGATCAGTATGTTTAACCTAATCCTAACTAGCATGTCTGATCAGTATGTTTAAACTAACCTTAACTAACATGTCTGATCAGTATGTTTAACCTAACCCTATCTAACATGTTTGATCAGTATGTTTAACCTAATCCTTTCTAACATGTTTGATCAGTATGTTTAACCTAATCCTAACTAGCATGTCTGATCAGTATGTTTAACCTAATCCTTTCTAACATGTCTGATCAGTATGTTTAACCTAATCCTAACTAGCATGTCTGATCAGTATGTTTAACCTAATCCTAACTAACATGTCTGATCAGTATGTTTAACCTAATCTTAACTAGCATGTCTGATCAGTATGTTTAACCTAATCCTAACTAGCATGTCTGATCAGTATGTTTAACCTAATCCTAACTAGCATGTCTGATCAGTATGTTTAACCTAATCCTAACTAGCATGTCTGATCAGTATGTTTAACCTAATCCTAACTAGCATGTCTGATCAGCATGTTTAACCTAATCCTAACTAGCACGTCTGATCAGTATGTTTAACGTAATCCTAACTAGCATGTCTGATCAGTATGTTTAACCAAATCTTAACTAACATGTCTGATCAGTATGTTTAACCTAATCCTAACTAGCATGTCTGATCAACATGTTTAACCTAATCCTAACTAGCATGTCTGATCAGTATGTTTAACCTAATCCTAACTAGCATGTCTGATCAGTATGTTTAACCTAATCCTAACTAGCATGTCTGATCAGTATGTTTATCCTAATCCTAACTAACATGTCTGATCAGTATGTTTAACCTAATCCTAACTAGCATGTCTGATCAGTATGTTTAACCTAATCCTAACTAGCATGTCTGATCAGTATGTTTAACCTAATCCTAACTAACATGTCTGATCAGTATGTTTAACCTAATCCTAACTAGCATGCCTGATCAGTATGTTTAACCTAATCCTAACTAGCATCTCTGATCAGTATGTTTAACCTAATCCTAACTAGCATGTCTGATCAGTATGTTTAACCTAATCCTAACTAGCATGTCTGATCAGTATGTTTAACCTAATCCTAACTAGCATGTCTGATCAGTATGTTTAACCTAATCCTAACTAGCATGTCTGATCAGTATGTTTAACCTAATCCTAACTAGCATGTCTGATCAGTATGTTTAAACTAACCCTAACTAACATATCTGATCAGTATGTTTAACCTAACCCTATCTAACATGTCTGATCAGTATGTTTAACCTAATCCTTTCTAACATGTCTGATCAGTATGTTTAACCTACTCCTAACTAACATGTCTGATCAGTATGTTTAACCTAATCCTAACTAGCATGTCTGATCAGTATGTTTAACCTAATCCTAACTAGCATGCCTGATCAGTATGTTTAACCTAATCCTAACTATCATGTCTGATCAGTATGTTTAACCTAATCCTAACTAGCATGTCTGATCAGTATGTTTAACCTAATCCTTTCTAACATGTCTGATCAGTATGTTTAACTTAATCCTAACTAGCATGTCTGATCAGTATGTTTAACCTAATCCTAAATAGCATGTCTGATCAGTATGTTTAACCTAATCCTAACTAACATGTCTGATCAGTATGTTTAACCTAATCCTAACTAGCATGTCTGATCAGTATGTTTAACCTAATCCTAACTAGAATGTCTGATCAGTATGTTTAACCTAATCATAACTAGCATGTCTGATCAGTATGTTTAACCTAATCCTAACTAGCATGTCTGATCAGTATGTTTAACCTTATCCTAACTAGCATGTCTGATCAGTATGTTTAACCTAATCCTAACTAGCATGTCTGATTAGTATGTTTAACCTAATCCTAACTAGCATGTCTGATCAGTATGTTTAACCTAATCCTAACTAGCATGTCTGATCAGTATGTTTAACCTAATCCTAACTAGCATGTCTGATCAGTATGTTTAACCTAATCCTAACTAGCATGTCTGATCAGTATGTTTAACCTAATCCTAACTAGCATTTCTGATCAGTATGTTTAACCTAATCCTAACTAGCATGTCTGATCAGTATGTTTAAACTAACCTTAACTAACATGTCTGATCAGTATGTTTAACCGAACCCTATCTAACATGTTTGATCAGTATGTTTAACCTAATCCTTTCTAACATGTTTGATCAGTATGTTTAACCTAATCCTAACTAGCATGTCTGATCAGTATGTTTAACCTAATCCTTTCTAACATGTCTGATCAGTATATTTAACCTAATCCTAACTAGCATGTATGATCAGTATGTTTAACCTAATCCTAACTAACATGTCTGATCAGTATGTTTAACCTAATCCTAAATAGCATGCCTGATCAGTATGTTTAACCTAATCCTAACTAGCATCTCTGATCAGTATGTTTAACCTAATCCTAACTAGCATGTCTGATCAGTATGTTTAACCTAATCCTAATTAGCATGTCTGATCAGTAAGTTTAACCTAATCCTAACTAGCATGTCTGATCAGTATGTTTAACCTAATCCTAACTAGCATGTCTGATCAGTATGTTTAACCTAATCCTAACTAGCATGTCTGATCAGTATGTTTAACCTAATCCTAACTAGCATGTCTGATCAGTATGTTTAACCTAATCCTTTCTAACATGTCTGATCAGTATTTTTAACCTAATCCTAACTAGCATGTCTGATCAGTATGTTTAACCTAATCCTAACTAACATGTCTGATCAGTATGTTTAACCTAATCCTAACTAGCATGTCTGATCAGTATGTTTAACCTAATCCTAACTAGCATGTCTGATCAGTATGTTTAACCTAATCATAACTAGCATGCCTGATCAGTATGTTTAACCTAATCCTAACTAGCATCTCTGATCAGTATGTTTAACCTAATCCTAACTAGCATGTCTGATCAGTATGTTTAACCTAATCCTAACTAGCATGTCTGATCAGTATGTTTAACCTTATCCTAACTAGCATGTCTGATCAGTATGTTTAACCTAATCCTAACTAGCATGTCTGATCAGTATGTTTAACCTAATCCTAACTAGCATGTCTGATCAGTATGTTTAACCTAATCCTAACTAGCATGTCTGATCAGTATGTTTAACCTAATCCTTTCTAACATGTCTGATCAGTATTTTTAACCTAATCCTAACTAGCATGTCTGATCAGTATGTTTAACCTAATCCTAACTAACATGTCTGATCAGTATGTTTAACCTAATCCTAACTAGCATGTCTGATCAGTATGTTTAACCTAATCCTAACTAGCATGTCTGATCAGTATGTTTAACGTAATCCTAACTAACATGTCTGATCAGTATGATTAACCTAATCCTAACTAGCATGTCTGATCAGTATGTTTAACCTAATCCTAACTAGCATGTCTGATCAGTATGTTTAACCTAATCCTAACTAGCATGTCTGATCAGTATGTTTAACCTAATCCTAACTAGCATGTCTGATCAGTATGTTTAACCTAATCCTAACTAGCATGTCTGATCAGTATGTTTAACCTAATCCTAACTAGCATGTCTGATCAGTATGTTTAACTTAATCCTAACTAACATGTCTGATCAGTATTTTTAACCTAATCCTAACTTGCATGTCTGATCAGTATGTTTAACCTAATCCTTACTAGCATGTCTGATCAGTATGTTTAACCTAATCCTTACTAGCATGTCTGATCAGTATGTTTAACCTAATCCTAACTAGCATGTCTGATCAGTATGTTTAACCTAATCCTAACTAGCATGTCTGATCAGTATGTTTAACCTAATCCTAACTAGCATGTCTGATCAGTATGTTTAACCTAATCCTAACTAGCATGTCTGATCAGTATGTTTAACCTAATCCTAACTAGCATATCTGATCAGTATGTTTAACCTAATCTTAACTAGCATGTCTGATCAGTATGTTTAACCTAATCCTAACTAGCATGTCTGATCAGTATGTTTAACCTAATCCTAACTAGCATGTCTGATCAGTATGTTTAACCTAATCCTAACTAGCATGTCTGATCAGTATGTTTAACCTAATCCTAACTAGCATGTCTGATCAGCATGTTTAACCTAATCCTAACTAGCACGTCTGATCAGTATGTTTAACGTAATCCTAACTAGCATGTCTGATCAGTATGTTTAACCAAATCTTAACTAACATGTCTGATCAGTATGTTTAACCTAATCCTAACTAGCATGTCTGATCAGTATGTTTAACCTAATCCTAACTAGCATGTCTGATCAGTATGTTTATCCTAATCCTAACTAACATGTCTGATCAGTATGTTTAACCTAATCCTAACTAGCATGTCTGATCAGTATGTTTAACCTAATCCTAACTAGCATGTCTGATCAGTATGTTTAACCTAATCCTAACTAACATGTCTGATCAGTATGTTTAACCTAATCCTAACTAGCATGCCTGATCAGTATGTTTAACCTAATCCTAACTAGCATCTCTGATCAGTATGTTTAACCTAATCCTAACTAGCATGTCTGATCAGTATGTTTAACCTAATCCTAACTAGCATGTCTGATCAGTATGTTTAACCTAATCCTAACTAGCATGTCTGATCAGTATGTTTAACCTAATCCTAACTAGCATGTCTGATCAGTATGTTTAACCTAATCCTAACTAGCATGTCTGATCAGTATGTTTAAACTAACCCTAACTAACATATCTGATCAGTATGTTTAACCTAACCCTATCTAACATGTCTGATCAGTATGTTTAACCTAATCCTAACTAGCATGTCTGATCAGTATGTTTAACCTAATCCTAACTAACATGTCTGATCAGTATGTTTAACCTAATCCTAACTAGCATGCCTGATCAGTATGTTTAACCTAATCCTAACTAGCATCTCTGATCAGTATGTTTAACCTAATCCTAACTAGCATGTCTGATCAGTATGTTTAACCTAATCCTAACTAGCATGTCTGATCAGTATGTTTAACCTAATCCTAACTAGCATGTCTGATCAGTATGTTTAACCTAATCCTAACTAGCATGTCTGATCAGTATGTTTAACCTAATCCTAACTAGCATGTCTGATCAGTATGTTTAAACTAACCCTAACTAACATATCTGATCAGTATGTTTAACCTAACCCTATCTAACATGTCTGATCAGTATGTTTAACCTAATCCTTTCTAACATGTCTGATCAGTATGTTTAACCTACTCCTAACTAACATGTCTGATCAGTATGTTTAACCTAATCCTAACTAGCATGTCTGATCAGTATGTTTAACCTAATCCTAACTAGCATGCCTGATCAGTATGTTTAACCTAATCCTAACTATCATGTCTGATCAGTATGTTTAACCTAATCCTAACTAGCATGTCTGATCAGTATGTTTAACCTAATCCTTTCTAACATGTCTGATCAGTATGTTTAACTTAATCCTAACTAGCATGTCTGATCAGTATGTTTAACCTAATCCTAAATAGCATGTCTGATCAGTATGTTTAACCTAATCCTAACTAACATGTCTGATCAGTATGTTTAACCTAATCCTAACTAGCATGTCTGATCAGTATGTTTAACCTAATCCTAACTAGAATGTCTGATCAGTATGTTTAACCTAATCATAACTAGCATGTCTGATCAGTATGTTTAACCTAATCCTAACTAGCATGTCTGATCAGTATGTTTAACCTTATCCTAACTAGCATGTCTGATCAGTATGTTTAACCTAATCCTAACTAGCATGTCTGATCAGTATGTTTAACCTAATCCTAACTAGCATGTCTGATCAGTATGTTTAACCTAATCCTAACTAGCATGTCTGATCAGTATGTTTAACCTAATCCTAACTAGCATGTCTGATCAGTATGTTTAACCTAATCCTAACTAGCATGTCTGATCAGTATGTTTAACCTAATCCTAACTAGCATTTCTGATCAGTATGTTTAACCTAATCCTAACTAGCATGTCTGATCAGTATGTTTAAACTAACCTTAACTAACATGTCTGATCAGTATGTTTAACCGAACCCTATCTAACATGTTTGATCAGTATGTTTAACCTAATCCTTTCTAACATGTTTGATCAGTATGTTTAACCTAATCCTAACTAGCATGTCTGATCAGTATGTTTAACCTAATCCTTTCTAACATGTCTGATCAGTATATTTAACCTAATCCTAACTAGCATGTATGATCAGTATGTTTAACCTAATCCTAACTAACATGTCTGATCAGTATGTTTAACCTAATCCTAAATAGCATGCCTGATCAGTATGTTTAACCTAATCCTAACTAGCATCTCTGATCAGTATGTTTAACCTAATCCTAACTAGCATGTCTGATCAGTATGTTTAACCTAATCCTAATTAGCATGTCTGATCAGTATGTTTAACCTAATCCTAACTAGCATGTCTGATCAGTATGTTTAACCTAATCCTAACTAGCATGTCTGATAAGTATGTTTAACCTAATCCTAACTAGCATGTCTGATCAGTATGTTTAACCTAATCCTAACTAGCATGTCTGATCAGTATGTTTAACCTAATCCTTTCTAACATGTCTGATCAGTATTTTTAACCTAATCCTAACTAGCATGTCTGATCAGTATGTTTAACCTAATCCTAACTAACATGTCTGATCAGTATGTTTAACCTAATCCTAACTAGCATGTCTGATCAGTATGTTTAACCTAATCCTAACTAGCATGTCTGATCAGTATGTTTAACCTAATCATAACTAGCATGTCTGATCAGTATGTTTAACCTAATCCTAACTAGCATGTCTGATCAGTATGTTTAACCTAATCCTAACTAGCATGTCTGATCAGTATGTTTAACCTAATCCTAACTAGCATGTCTGCTCAGTATGTTTAACCTAATCCTAACTAGCATGTCTGATCAGTATGTTTAACCTAATCCTAACTAACATGTCTGATCAGTATGTTTAACCTAATCATAACTAGCATGTCTGATCAGTATGTTTAACCTAATCCTAACTAGCATGTCTGATCAGTATGTTTAACCTAACTAACATGTCTGATCAGTATGTTTAACCTAATCCTAACTAGCATGTCTGATCAGTATGTTTAACCTAATCCTAACTAGCATGTCTGATCAGTATGTTTAACGTAATCCTAACTAACATGTCTGATCAGTATGATTAACCTAATCCTAACTAGCATGTCTGATCAGTATGTTTAACCTAATCCTAACTAGCATGTCTGATCAGTATGTTTAACCTAATCCTAACTAGCATGTCTGATCAGTATGTTTAACCTAATCCTAACTAGCATGTCTGATCAGTATGTTTAACCTAATCCTAACTAGCATGTCTGATCAGTATGTTTAACCTAATCCTAACTAGCATGTCTGATCAGTATGTTTAACTTAATCCTAACTAACATGTCTGATCAGTATTTTTAACCTAATCCTAACTTGCATGTCTGATCAGTATGTTTAACCTAATCCTTACTAGCATGTCTGATCAGTATGTTTAACCTAATCCTTACTAGCATGTCTGATCAGTATGTTTAACCTAATCCTAACTAGCATGTCTGATCAGTATGTTTAACCTAATCCTAACTAGCATGTCTGATCAGTATGTTTAACCTAATCCTAACTAGCATGTCTGATCAGTATGTTTAACCTAATCCTAACTAGCATGTCTGATCAGTATGTTTAACCTAATCCTAACTAGCATATCTGATCAGTATGTTTAACCTAATCTTAACTAGCATGTCTGATCAGTATGTTTAACGTAATCCTAACTAGCATGTCTGATCAGTATGTTTAACCTAATCCTAACTAGCATGTCTGATCAGTATGTTTAACCTAATCCTAACTAGCATGTCTGATCAGTATGTTTAACCTAATCCTAACTAGCATGTCTGATCAGCATGTTTAACCTAATCCTAACTAGCACGTCTGATCAGTATATTTAACGTAATCCTAACTAGCATGTCTGATCAGTATGTTTAACCAAATCTTAACTAACATGCCTGATCAGTATGTTTAACCTAATCCTAACTAGCATGTCTGATCAACATGTTTAACCTAATCCTAACTAGCATGTCTGATCAGTATGTTTAACCTAATCCTAACTAGCATGTCTGATCAGTATGTTTAACCTAATCCTAACTAGCATGTCTGATCAGTATGTTTATCCTAATCCTAACTAACATGTCTGATCAGTATGTTTAACCTAATCCTAACTAGCATGTCTGATCAGTATGTTTAACCTAATCCTAACTAGCATGTCTGATCAGTATGTTTAACCTAATCCTAACTAACATGTCTGATCAGTATGTTTAACCTAATCCTAACTAGCATGCCTGATCAGTATGTTTAACCTAATCCTAACTAGCATCTCTGATCAGTATGTTTAACCTAATCCTAACTAGCATGTCTGATCAGTATGTTTAACCTAATCCTAACTAGCATGTCTGATCAGTATGTTTAACCTAATCCTAACTAGCATGTCTGATCAGTATGTTTAACCTAATCCTAACTAGCATGTCTGATCAGTATGTTTAACCTAATCCTAACTAGCATGTCTGATCAGTATGTTTAACCTAATCCTAACTAGCATGTCTGATCAGTATGTTTAACCTAATCCTTTCTAACATGTCTGATCAGTATTTTTAACCTAATCCTAACCAGCATGTCTGATCAGTATGTTTAACCTAATCCTAACTAACATGTCTGATCAGTATGTTTAACCTAATCCTAACTAGCATGTCTGATCAGTATGTTTAACCTAATCCTAACTAGCATGTCTGATCAGTATGTTTAACCTAATCCTAACTAACATGTCTGATCAGTATGATTAACCTAATCCTAACTAGCATGTCTGATCAGTATGTTTAACCTAATCCTAACTAGCATGTCTGATCAGTATGTTTAACCTAATCCTAACTAATATGTCTGATCAGTATGATTAACCTATTCCTAACTAGCATGTCTGATCAGTATGTTTAACCTAATCCTAACTAGCATGTCTGATCAGTATGTTTAACCTAATCCTAACTAGCATGTCTGATCAGTATGTTTAACCTAATCCTAACTAGCATGTCTGATCAGTATGTTTAACCTAATCCTAACTAGCATGTCTGATCAGTATGTTTAACCTAATCCTAACTAGCTTGTCTGATCAGTATGTTTAACCTAATCCTAACTAACATGTCTGATCAGTATGTTTAACCTAATCCTAACTAGCATGTCTGATCAGTATGTTTAACCTAATC
>JAVGWX010000022.1:34215026-34230026 GCA_036924085.1 Ariolimax columbianus | reverse complement strand
AGGAATGAAAAGGGGAGTAATAATGAAGGAAGGAAGAAATAAGGAAGGGAGGAAGGAATAAGGAATGAAAAGGGGAGTAATAATGAAGGAAGGAAGAAATAAAGAAGGGAGGAAGTAATAAGTAAGGAAAAAGGAATGAAAGAAGGGGGAAGGAAGACAGGAGTTCCTAGAAATAAGACAGGCCCGCATGGAACTGACATTAGCCTTACGGGGTCCAGGACCTGGCACAGATTAGGAGCCGCCGGGACACTGCGTAAAATAAACAACACTTACATTACATAAACACTGACATAAACACTGACATTCACACATACAGAGCCACGCCCAGCAATAACACACCGGCTTTGTTGGGGCAAGAGATAAGAAATGGGGAATTTTAACTTTGGTTGAAGGAAGACAATAGTGTCATTCTGTGCCAGGCGGCAAGAGGCGGGGGTGTGGTGGAGCACTAAGCGAGGATGTGGGTGGATGGAGGGGAAGGAGTGGGGGGTACTGGATGGGGAGTATGGGGGTTGGTTGGGAGATCAGGATGGGAAAGGAGGGAGGAACGTGGAAAGAACTGGTTGATGGGAATGGTTGTGTGAGAGGGTTTGAAAGAGGGACAGAATCTCTGAGTGGGATTGTTGGGAGTGAGAAAGAAATAGTGTCTTAGAGACACTGTGAGTGAGAGAGAGGGAGTGAGTATATAGAGAGTACGGGTGGGATAGTGAGTATAGAGAGTGAGTATAGAGAGAGTGAGTATAGAGAGAGTGAGTATAGAGAGGGTCAGAGAGAAGGAATGAGTATATAGGAGTATGTACGGAGGTATTTTGCTTCTGTTTTGGTTTGTAGAGGTTGGTGCGTGGAGGTATCTTGCATCTGCCTTGGTGTGTGGAGGTTGGTGTGTGGAGGTATCTTGCGTCTGCCTTGGTGCGTGGAGGTATCTTGCATCTGCCTTGGTGTGTGGAGGTTGGTGTGTGGAGGTATCTTGCGTCTGCCTTGGTGTGTGGAGGTTGGTGCGTGGAGGTATCTTGCGTCTGCCTTGGTGTGTGGAGGTTGGTGTGTGGAGGTATCTTGCGTCTGCCTTGGTGTGTGGAGGTTGGTGTGTGGAGGTATCTTGCGTCTGCCTTGGTGTGTGGAGGTTGGTGCGTGGAGGTATCTTGCGTCTGCCTTGGTGTGTGGAGGTTGGTGTGTGGAGGTATCTTGCGTCTGCCTTGGTGTGTGGAGGTTGGTGTGTGGAGGTATCTTGCGTCTGCCTTGGTGCGTGGAGGTTGATGTGTGGAGGTATCTTGCGTCTGCCTTGGTGTGTGGAGGTATCTTGCGTCAGCCTTGGTGCGTGGAGGTATCTTGCGTCTGCCTTGGTGCGTGGAGGTTGATGTGTGGAGGTATCTTGCGTCAGCCTTGGTGTGTGGAGGTATCTTGCGTCTGCCTTGGTGTGTGGAGGTATCTTGCGTCTGCCTTGGTGCGTGGAGGTTGATGTGTGGAGGTATCTTGCGTCAGCCTTGGTGTGTGGAGGTATCTTGCGTCTGCCTTGGTGCGTGGAGGTTGATGTGTGGAGGTATCTTGCGTCTGCCTTGGTGTGTGGAGGTATCTTGCGTCAGCCTTGGTGCGTGGAGGTATCTTGCGTCTGCCTTGGTGCGTGGAGGTTGATGTGTGGAGGTATCTTGCGTCAGCCTTGGTGCGTGGAGGTATCTTGCGTCTGCCTTGGTGCGTGGAGGTTGATGTGTGGAGGTATCTTGCATCTGCCTTGGTGCGTGGAGGTTGGTGTGTGGAGGTTGGTGCGTGGACGTATCTTGCGTCTGCCTTGGTGTGTGGAGGTTGGTGTGTGGAGGTTTGTGCGTGGACGTATCTTGCGTCTGCCTTGGTGTGTGGAGGTTGGTGTGTGGAGGTATCTTGCGTCTGCCTTGGTGCGTGGAGGTTGATGTGGGGAGGTATCTTGCGTCTGCCTTGGTGTGTGGAGGTTGGTGTGTGGAGGTATCTTGCGTCTACCTTGGTGTGTGGAGGTTGGTGTGTGGAGGTATCTTGCGTCTGCCTTGGTGTGTGCAAGTTGGTGTGTGGAGTTGGTGTGTGGAGGTATCTTGCGTCTGCCTTGGTGCGTGGAGGTTGGTGTGTGGAGGTATATTGCGTCTGCCTTGGTGTGTGGAGGTTGGTGTGTGGAGGTATATTGCGTCTGCCTTGGTGTGTGGAGGTTGGTGTGTGGAGGTATATTGCGTCTGCCTTGGTGTGTCGAGGTTGGTGGTTGGTGTGTGGAGGTTGGTGTGTGGAGGTATCTTGCGTCTGCCTTGGTTGGTGTGTGGAGGTTGGTGTGTGGAGGTTGGTGTGTGGAGGTATCTTGTGTCTGCCTTGGTGCGTGGAGGTTGATGTGTGGAGGTATCTTGCGTCTGCCTTGGTGTGTGGAGGTTGGTGTGTGGAGGTATCTTGCGTCTGCCTTGGTGTGTGGAGGTTGGTGTGTGGAGGTATCTTGCGTATGCCTTGGTGTGTGGAGGTTGGTGTGTGGAGGTTGGTGTGTGGAGGCTGGTGTGTGGAGGTATCTTGCGTCTGCCTTGGTGTGTGAAGGTTGGTGTGTGGAGGTTGGTGTGTGGAGGTATCTTGCGTCTGCCTTGGTGTGTGGAGGTTGGTGTGTGGAGGTATATTGCGTCTGCCTTGGTGTGTGGAGGTTGGTGTGTGGAGGTATCTTGCGTCTGCCTTGGTGTGTGGAGGTTGGTGTGTGGAGGTTGGTGTGTGGAGGTATATTGCGTCTGCCTTGGTGTGTGGAGGTTGTTGCGTGGAGGTATCTTGCGTCTGCCTTGGTGCGTGGAGGTTGGTGCGTGGAGGTATCTTACGTCTGCCTTGGTGTGTGGAGGTTGTTGCGTGGAGGTATCTTGCGTCTGCCTTGGTGCGTGGAGGTTGGTGCGTGGAGGTATCTTACGTCTGCCTTGGTGTGTGGAGGTTCGTGTGTCGAGGTATCTTGCTTCTTCTTTGGTGTTTGGAGGTTGGTGCGTGGAGATTGGTGTGTGGAGGTATCTTGCGTCTGCCTTGGTGTGTGGAGGTTGGTGTGTGGAGGTATCTTGCGTCTGCCTTGGTGCGTGGAGGTTGGTGTGTGGAGGTATCTTGCGTCTGCCTTGGTGTGTGGAGGTATCTTGCGTCTGCCTTGGCGTGTGAAGGTTGGTGTGTGGAGGTATCTTGCTTCTACTTTGGTGTGGGGAGGTTGGTGCGTGGAGATTGGTGTGTGGAGGTTGGTGCGTAGAGATTGGTGTGTGGAGGTATCTTGCTTCTACTTTGGTGTGTGGAGGTATCTTGCTTCTACATTGGTGTGTGGAGGTATCTTGCTTGTACTTTGGTATGTGGAGGTTGGTGCGTGGAGGTTGGTGTGTGGAGGTTGGTGTGTCGAGGTATCTTGCTTCTACTTCGGTGTGTGGAGGTTGGTGAGTGGAGGTTCGTGTGTGGAGGTTGGTGTGTGTAGAGGTTGGTGTGTAGAGATATCTTGCATCTAACTTGATGTGTGGAGGAATTTCTACCTTGGTGTATGGAGGTGGGTGTGTGGAGGGATCTCTGCCTTGGTGTGTGGAGGTTGGTGTGTGTGGAGGTTGGTGTGTGGAGGTTGGTGTGTGTAGAGGTTGGTGTGTAGAGATATCTTGCATCTAACCTGATGTGTGGAGGAATTTCTACCTTGGTGTATGGAGGTGGGTGTGTGGAGGGACCTCTGCCTTGGTGTGTGGAGGTTCTCGTGTGTGTAGATTGCTGTGTGGAGATATCTTGCATCTAACTTGATGTGTGGAGGTGGGTGTGTGGAGGTATCTCTGCCTTAGTATGTGGATGTGGGTGTGTGGAGGTAGGTGTGTGGATGTATTGTCATCTTCCTTCCTTATGCTAAAAGTTTCTGTAAGAGGGAATAGTCTGCCCTACGCCCATGCGTGTTTTATGACATTTCTCGTAGGTTTCAGTACCATAGGTCCCCATGAATGTTTGTTCTGCTCCGCCTTCTCCCCCATGTTCCCTCTCCCCTTTTTACCTCTCTTTCCTCCCCTCCCCCATCCCTACCTCTCCTGCTACCCTCCATCACCCTCCTTTTTCAAATTATCCCTCATCCCCTCTCTCCTACTTCTTCTCCCTCCCTCTCCTTCTTTTCCCTCCCTCTCCTTCATCTCCTCCTTCCCTCTCTCTCTTCTCCTTCCCTCTCCATATCCATCCTCCCTGCTCCTTCCTCCCATCTTACCTGTCCTTCTTCACCGTCTTCACTCCTGAAAATCACGTTGTGTCGTCGTTCACAAACAGACAGAGATATCTCCGCCTTTCAGTACAACACATCCGGTATGTTTATGACCAATCAATATTCAATCCCTCCTTGTTCAGCCAATCTGCCCGGGTGCAGTCTGTTTCTAGGGCCACCGATTTTATGTCTAGGCCAGATTCGCTGACCCTCACGCACGCAACAAGCCCATTCACGCATGCGCCTTAGGATGGTTTTTACAAATTTAAATAAATAAACAAACAAACAATCCGCTGTGGTCTGACTTGTGCACGCACTTGCGCGCCTGTGATAATGGCGCCGGGAGACTGGTGTTGACAAATATAGTAACACGATTAAACTGACCTGCCACTGCGTCTGTTCTATCTCTGAACGCGACCTTTCCTTCTGTTTACATCCCGCATTCCGAGGTGCAGTGAGTCTCAAGATTGTCGAAGGACTAGACCCCTTGCCAAAAGGCAGAGTGACTTCCGTGGGTAGCATCAGCTGTTGTTATTGAATGTGCACATTGAGTATGCTTGCTCGGTCGTGGTCTTCAGACTTCGCACTGGCCACAATAGACTCAGGTACCACATATTAAACAAATTGAAGATAGGTGGCACCGACGAATGCCCGTGTGGTACCGGGAAAATGACCGCTGAGCATTTCTCTGCAAAACTGCCGGACATACGAGGATCAGAGAAAGCAGATGTGGCCATCACCAGTGGCAACACTAGACAAGCTCTATGGCAGTGTCGACAGCCTCAGGATGACGGCTGCTTTTTTCTAAAAAATAATGGTTACTGTCTGACTGCGTACGAAGAAGAAGAGTATGCTTGCTCTCTTGTGCGCCATAAAAAGGGTGCACCCTAAAAAGGACGTCAAGTGGCGTGCTGTCGTAGTTTTCCTCACATCCCGAGTATGCTGGGGACGGGGTCACCCAGGCGGTTGTGCTATGCTTGGCTTCATCTGCGTGTCGCTCACTTCTACGGGGATCATATCGATCCCTCACCTCGTTAGCCAGGCTGCAATGAAAGCAACAGTATGGGCTATTAGGAAGCCAAGGTGAGGGTCTTGTCCAGTATATTTTAGCTGACCAGACGTTAGTCGTCTTTCCGATGTAGCATTAGTATATGTGTGTGTATATATATATATATATATAATAATAATAATAATAATAATAGCTGTCCATCGTTGTCGATGAGGACCGCCGACATCATCCTTGTCACAGATTTCCCTGTTGGGTGTGGGTGCGCATGTGGCTGAACAGGCCAATGCGAGCACGAAAATATCTGCTACATATCGGGCACACGAGGTTTGTAGAAGGGGATGGTGTTCCCGCTGCTCGGGATTTCCGCGTCTCTCGTCTGTTCTGGGCTTTCACAACACGGTCATCTTCACCGGCAGCTACACCCGATTTGACTGCGCTTCTCCAGTCAGATCTGTTTTGCGCAAGACATTCCCAGGTGTCGATGTCTATCTGGCAACTTTTTAGTGAGTCCTTCAGACCGTCTTTAAAACGTTTCTTTGGGCGCCCTCTCTCGCGCCATCCCTCTCTCAGCTCGCCGTAGAGAAGCTCTTTGGGAGCCGCTCGTCTGACATACGGACGAGGTGTCCGGCCCATCCTAGTCGTGCTTTTTCTAGCAGTGCATGGATGCTGGGCATGTTAGCCCTCGAGAGAACCTCGATGTCAGTGACACGATCTTGCCATCGGATGTGGAATATTCGCCTCAGGCAACCTGTGTGGAAGTGGTTTAACCTCCTTGCATGTCCAGAGTATACAGTCCAGCTTTCGCAAGCGTATAGTAGGGTTGGAATGATGGTTGCACGGTAGACTTTGAGTTTGGTCTTGACGCTGATGCCACGACGTGCCCAGACCATCGAGCGCATTCTACCAAAGGCTGTGCTGGCCTTTGCTATTCTGCTTGCCACCTCATCGTCTAGGCTGACAGATCTCGACAGAGTGCTGCCCAGATATGTGAATTTGTCTACGGCATTCAACGTCTGCCCGCTGACTGTAGTCTCTGGTTTTGTGTACGGCATATATATATACATGTCAGAAAACACCATAACTCGCAAACGCAATGACACATCCAACTGAAATGTGACTGAACATTTTCTGACTGTAATCTTCGAACAGTAGCTATATTGACGTCTTCATGAATTATAGGCATATGATTGCAAGAAATAAATTGTTTACCGGAAATACAGACACGATGGACAAAGGAGTATGTGAGCTTGAGGAAGATATGTACGAGAGCTTAGAAACGAAAGCGGTTTATAAAATTCTGATGTGACTAACTAATTCTTATGATTATCCACGAATCACTGTAACTCTACATGTTGTAGCCGGTCGTGCCAGCATCAAACTATCACGGACCCCCCATACGCCAATTCGGAACACCAGAGTGGTCAGCTACAAACCCCCCCCCCCCCCCCCCCCCCCCGCCCCCCCTTATTTTTGTACCAGACAAAGTCTTTCATCTAATCCTCTAGTTTCCATGTCGACTTGGTGTTGATACGGTGATTGACCTTGACATGCATTCAGGCAACCTATGTTCATTGTCACCAAATCTTCTCTGCCCTAAACGCTCATGCTCCAGCTGGAACGGTCACATATGCTCGTTAGACTAACCATTCTATTCGTTTAGAAAATCAGAACAGGGAAAGACGTTGTGTGGTAGTTTACAGCGTGGCCTGAATTTCCGCACATTTCGGTCCAACACATCCTGTTTCATAAAACTTTTTTGAATTACCGGGTTGCCACTACAGTGCTACTTATATTATGTTAGCCAGACTACAATACTGCAGCCTGTTTCCTGGGCAGCCCCGCGGAGGAGAATGTAGTTTTTGTCAGCTGACCTCGAACGCATATGTTAGATCCTCTTCAGCACTAAGTCAGGGTTTTTTTTGTTTTGTTTTGTTTGGTCGGTAGAAATTCATGCTCTCCTCTTTTGCGCCGAACACTTGGCACGACAAATTCATTAAAAAAAATATATATATATTTAAGAATTGAAGTAAAACGTTGCATCGACCGGGAATCGAACCCGGGTCACCCGCGTGGCAGGCGAGTATTCTACCACTAGACCACCGATGCTTACATCTTTCTCGGTATATTCTTGCCAGTCGTTGCTTTTTGGCTACCTTAATAGAGTGGTCTACATAAGTGAAATAGAGTGTATAGACTAATAGAGCGATCTGCATAAGTGAAATAGAGAGTGTAGACTAATGAGATCTGCATAAGTGAAATAGAGTGTATAGACTAATTAAGCGATCTGTATAAGTGAAATAGAGTGTATAGACTAATTAAGCGATCTGTATAAGCGAAATAGAGTGTATAGACTAATAGAGCGATCTGCATAAGTGAAATAGAGTGTATAGACTAATAGAGCGATCTGCATAAGTGAAATAGAGAGTATAGACTAATAGGGCGATCTGCATAAGTGAAATAGAGTGTATAGACTAATTAAGCGATCTGTATAAGTGAAATAGAGTGTATAGACTAATTAAGCGATCTGTATAAGCGAAATAGAGTGTATAGACTAATAGAGCGATCTGCATAAGTGAAATAGAGTGTATAGACTAATAGAGCGATCTGCATAAGTGAAATAGAGTGTTACATGCACTCCAGGAGTGGTCTTTGTGTATGACAAGGACAAGAATAGCACCACTGTCCCACAGAGAGCATGTCGTAAGAGGCGACTAACTGTGTGACATGTGTGGTTTGCTTAGAGTAGCATAGATTGTTGTCTAGCAGACTGCGGGTCTACTTTGCTCTATTGTTGGGGTCTATTATTATGAAGACCCCCCGTAAGCGCTTGTCCCAACGCAGCAGAGTATTTAGCTGATCAAGCCTACCCCGCTAAGCAGGAAATCTTTCTCCCGGCTACATCCAGCTCAGAGACCTGCAAAGAGGGGCATCAGTCGACCAGGGACTGATACTCATAGCTAAGAACATACACAGACGCAACATTAGAACACACGTGTACACATATACGACGGTATAACACACATGTACACAGACACAACATTAGAACACACGTGTGCACAGACACAACATTAGAACACATGTACACAGACACAACATTAGAACACACATGTACACAGAAACAACATTAGAACACACACAGAAACAACATTAGAACACACATGTACACAGACACAACATTAGAACATACATGTACACAGACACAACATTAGAACACACATGTACACAGACACAACATTAGAACACACATGTACACAGACACAACATTAGAACACACATGTACACAGCCAAGACGGTAGAACACACATGTATACAGACACAACATTAGAACACATGAACACAAACACACCATTAGAACTCACAAACGACGGTAGAACACACATGTACACAGACACAACATTAGAACACACGCGTACACAGACACAACGGTATAACACACATGTACAACGGTAGAACACACATATAACGGTATAACACACACATAACGGTAGAACACACATGTACAACAGACACAACGGTAGAACACACATGTACCGACGGTTGTTGCTTGTCCATTGTTTCCTAAGAAGACCACATTGTCATCTGTCAATCCTGGAGTGGGTTCGTATATCGCTGCTGTCAATCCTGGAGTGGGTTCGGATATGGCTGCTGTCAATTCTGGAATGAGTTCGGATATGGCTGCTGTCAATCCTGGAGTGGGTTCGGATATGGCTGCTATCAATTCTGGAGTGGGTTTGTAGGTTGCTGCTGTCAATCCTGGAATGGGTTCGGATATGGCTGCTGTCAATCCTGGAGTGGGTTTGTAGGTGGCTGCTGTCAATCCTGGAATGGGTTCGGATATGGCTGCTGTCAATCTTGGAGTGGGTTTGTAGGTTGCTGCTGTCAATCCTGGAGTGGGTTCGTATATGGCTGCTGTCAATCCTGGAGTGGATTTGTAGATGCCTGCTGTCAATCCTGGAGTGGGTTCGTAGATTAACCAGTCCAAATAGAAAACAATTAACATATGTTGTTTCTGTAAACGCAAGTGTAAGTCGTCAACTAGTGAGAATTTCCGGCTAATCCAAAATGAGCTAAAATCAGAAGAGCAATGTAGACCCGCTGCCAGTTATGACTGCTCAATACGGCACTGATAGAACTAAATATATATAGGTCACTGACATAATTCAACATACGCCCCTGCAACATAAGATATTCTGTTCATATCAGGTTAGAATCACGTTGTGCTCAGTTTCACATACTAATCATGTCGGGGATTGTTTTAATGCTATGACAGTTTCTTCCAGGCAACCTAGCTGTAAATGGGCAACTGATGGAAATGTAGGAGCAGCCATGGGGCTACGGAGTTCGTTTTTTGTCGACTGCGCTTTCAGCAATGAAAGGGACTGAGCACACATGGGAGCGCCCATGTCCAAATACAACGGTTCTATGAGCCATGTTGGGTGGTATTCGACGCCTCGCACATATAACCTAACCTTTCATTGTACAGCGGCGGCACCCAAATTTACATTGTACATACATAAACGCACCCTACTTTCTCTCTCTCTACACCTCCCACATTCGTTCATATTCACAACCACTTTGTGGTAAACTCAGAGAATGTCATACACCCACGCATCAAAATTCTTCACCTACTGAATCATTCTCTGTCGCTCCCACGTCACGTACGCCATTTCCCCATGCAAATGCCTCTTTAGTTGTACGAAACGCCTGGCCACCCATCTCTGGTCGACAACGTCACGTGTCATTCTCACTGATTCCTTTTCTGATAACAAGGAAAGCTACAATATATAAACAGTAGCGAATACAGTAAGTAAAGCAATTATGGTTTAAGCCTATCTTTCTCACCTTTTCTAATCATGCAGGGACGATTCAAATAATACATAAACACCAGCAGATATAACGGAAACAACTGCACATCAATTAATGGTTCTCCACATTTCCACCGCACTCTTTCACAGCCCTCCCTCAATCTGCCCGTCTCTTTCTACTTCAACAGGTCCATTACCCTGTTCATTACCTTTCATTTCAACCCGTCTGCCCTTTCCCCACCCCCACTATAAACGGTCTGTTCCTTCAATCTGCCCTAATCCCCTCATTTGTCAAACAGGCCGTACCAATGCCTCTCGTTCATGCTTATTTTATAAGTGAATGTCTTTCAAAATTATCCAGGGCAGCGACTCGTATCGTTAACCCAATTATGATCAGCTAATATCATCTCCCTTACTCATAATTACTTCCCCTGTCACCTAAACGTATTTTCAACACCAAAAATATCAAATCAAAATGTGAACTAGAGGTTGCTAGCAATCAAAATGTGAAATAGAGGTTGCTAGCATTTAGTCATGTTGCTCCCGTATAAACCCTTTCTAATCTATTTCTCTCCCTAACAACATTATCTTGCTTCTCTAACAACATGATCTTGCTTCCTTCCCCGGTTTATTGCTTCCCTAGACATTCTCATTCCCTCCTGCTCTTTCTCTCTCTCTCTCCCTGACTCACTCCCTCCCTTAGCCATCCCAAGTTCCCAAACCTCTGCCACTACAACCTATCCAACCCAATCATCCATCCATCATCAAAGAAATGTAAACCCTTTCACCAACTACCCTAGCCATCATGCAAAATGCACATCATCATCATGTCAACAACAACATCTCCATATGTACATAATTCATGGCGAACATTCCACAAGGACCATAACATCACTGTTTGTCCTTTCACTTGCCAATTAGCTCTACCCTTCATTACTCGGAGGCCAACGAGCTACTAAAATACGGACATGTCTTATTTCTAATGAATAATTCTGAACCAGTGGTTCTCAAAGTGTTGTTAGCACATTACAATGTTCCCGATGTTATTTGCAGAACGTCGCTTCTGGCAATCCCCAACCTATTTGGCTGATATAAGTTTCTTTGTTGGTTCTTGCATGCTTTGTGTCCGTTAGGATCATCTGACCGTTGTCTGCGCTTGTCGATTATCATTCCTGAGAACTTTTTTCCCGACACACCCGCTTAAAGACGGAATCGGTTTTGGTTCACTGCTGCACATATAACTCATATCTAACTTCTATTGAGATGCCAGAAACTTGCAGGATACCAAGACTTACGGAGAACAAGGGCCTTACGTAGCTGCTATTGCGGTAACAAGAAGAGGCCGTAAATACCGTGGGGAAACAATTCAAACATTCAATTCTCCAGAAGTAAGTCCAATCCTAGACTACGACGCCTTGCCACTGGACCGACCTGGCTCAGAACGAGACAGCATGGTTGGTTTTGCGCAGATCTGTCTTAGATCTTTGGTTGGTTTTGCGCAGATCTGTCAATTTCATTAAAGCGCAAGTCACATTTGTTGTTGTTGCTCGTTGTCAAACTCCGGCTACGGTTGCTCATTGACAAACTCCGGCTACGAAGTCCTGAAAGGGCTTTCCAAGTTCCAGTTGAGGGGGAAATGGGATAGGTTGACAAGGCATGGCATCTAAGAGCTATGGGAAATAAAGCAACAGTAACCAGTGAAGTAACATACAAATGGGGGCAGACATGCCGTGACAAGATATCCAGGAGAAGTGGAAAATAGGTAGATCAAGAAACTAAAAATTTTAAAAAACTTCGAATCTTGGTTTAACTAGAGGAAAACAGAAACGATAGTTCAAGAACTGGTAGACAATATATCTGTACCCCTGATATGTCCAGTCCCAGACTATTCCGTGTCGACATTTCAGTCAAGCAACCCTCCTCCCCACCCACATTTACCATACCACTAGAAAAAAAAATTAATTAAATAGAGGCCTGGAAGCGATAAAAAGTTCAAGTTCTCAATGAATGAATTTCACCCATAACAAAACACTACCCTCCATACAGCACAGGGAATGGCAAGAGAGAGATCCTGTGCTGTATGGTTGATATATGATAATCATTTAGTTCTATCATTTCTCTGTCAACTAATATTTTTTTTTTCTCGATACCGTTAGATTGACCCCCCACATATTGCAATTCTTAATACTGGACATTTAATGGAATTCTTCGTACCATCCTAACGCCCAATTAAGTATTACTGGAGGGAATCGAACCACTATCAGATATTAGCTAAACAGAGTATGTTTTAACCACTACACTAAATGTACCACCGATAGTTAAGCGAATTTAAGCTATACAATCGTCCAGTTAACATGAGCTCACAAACTCTCGGCTTCACGCTTCCTATTTTGGATCATCCAAGGTTCTGGCTACCCTCTATTGTCCGTCTCCTTTGTTGTGATGTCTGTCCCCTCCGTTATAGCATTAATTAATTAATCAATCAATCCCCTCTGTTAGAGCATTAACCAAAAGTAAAAGTTGTGGCCAAAGGGCTGAGATCTTGGTTTACAAACAATGTACCAGATTCAACAACAACGCACTCGATTTAACAATCATACGAAGTCAACAGGAATAGGGTGAGATATATCCAAAGAGGAATAGGGTAAGATATATCCAAAGAGGAATAGGGTTAGCCATGTCCAAAGATGAATAGGGTCAGCCATGTCCAAAGATTGACCACGGAGCTTACTATTCCTCTTATTGCTCGAAGCTTCCGGTGTTTAATTGAGGCGTTTCCTCTGAGGCTGGTTGACGTTTCCTCTATGGCAGGTTGCAGTGTCTCTTTTTAAATCATCGATCTCCATCTCATTGGTCAGCCTCTTTCCCAGATGCACGAACGATGACGTGGTGGGCTGTACCCATGCAGCCTTCTCAGAGAGAATGAAGAAAACAAATCAAACCCATCTCCCCGCTAAAAAGTGCCCAAACATGATATGTCGTTTAACTGCCAAACAACGTATCGAATGCTATTACCACCGAAGAAGTTAACAATGTATGTTTTTTGGGATGACTTATTCTAATAATATTTATTTCTTTGTCTTGTAGGGCCATGCGCCGTCAATACAGACAAGGACTACATGCAGTTAGCATGCACCGCCCTGCAGCTTTCGCTCTTGAAATCCCACGATTTATTGGTGCTGGTAGATGTATAGATTGGCGAATTTCAATGAGAAAATTTCATACGAGAGACACATGATAGTGTTGGCCCGTTGCAGGGACGGCACTTGAGATCTACTGGACAATCCAAGCAGATTTACTGGGCAACCCAAGCAGATCTGCTGGGCAACCCAAGCCCGCTACTGAACCCGGACAAGACCAAAGAACGCAGTACTGCCCAAGCCCTGCCCAAGCCCTGCCTGATAAACGCATCTACCAGCTATTACCAACTTTCACAAAAGTTGTGACCTGCTCAAATGCAACTACGATTACTCATTTATTGTTTTTCTCTGTTTTTATTTTTTCAGTCTTTGATAATTATTATTTTTCAGCCAAAAGAGGAAAGTGCAAAATAATCCCCGGCAATCATCGCTTGCAAAGTACGATAATTTGTGTATCAGAATATGCGTATGACGTATTTCAAAGACCGCCATTGTACACTCATTAAGATAAACTAGGGACGGTGAGGCTAACGTCTGGTCAGGCAACACACACTGATCAAATAATGTTAGCCAGGCTCAGAACAAATATACTGGCCAAGACCCTCACCTGACCTCCTCGTTGGTTATCCTGGAAACGCGCTGTTGTGGAGGACAACAGACTGACTAACAAGATGAGGTTCGACGTGATCCCCGTAGTAGTGAGTCCGGATAGCCTTTATAATGGCTTATTCGACAGGGCAAGTCTCCAACGTCAATGCTACCCTGAGATCATTGCATCAAAGGCTCCACGTTGGCCTCTGGCTCTGATCATCCCATCAAAGGCTCCACCCTTGGCCTCTGATCATTCCATCAAAGGCTCCACCTTTGGCCTCTGATCATCCCATCAAAGGCTCCACCCTTGGCCTTTGATCATTCCATCAAAGGCTCCACCTTTGGCCTCTGATCATGCCATCAAAGGCTCCACCCTTGGCCTCTGATCTTTCCATCAAAGGCTCCACCGTTGGCCTCTGATCATGCCATCAAAGGCTCCACCCTTGGCCTCTGATCTTTCCATCAAAGGCTCCACGTTGGCCTCTGGCTCTGATCATCCCATCAAAGGCTCCACACTTGGCCTCTGGTATTGCCTCATTAGTAATTGATAGCTGAGCTGAGACAGCCTCAGAAATAGCCAGCCTGGAGAAAATGCTACATCTGTGTAGCTTGACTGAGAGATTATTCACCCGTGTAGCTTGACTGAGAGACTATTCACCCGTGTAGCTTGGCTGAGAGACTATTCCAGTGTAGCTTGGCTGGGCGACTATTCACCCGTGTAGCTTGGCTGAGAGACTAGCGAAGACAAACTCGGTCCTTAAAATGGTGAGCTGTTGAAACTGAATGTGTCAGACTGAAGTGACACATGGCTCTGTAGAAGTACAGGTCATGATATGATAGGATATTGGGGTGGTGGTTGTTATGATTGCATAGTTGCTGAGCAACTGCACTCTGGATGTGAGAAACTGCAGCTGAGCAACTGCACCCTAGATGTGAGAGACTGCAGCTGAGCAACTGCACCCTGGATGTGAGAGACTGCAGCTGAGCAACTGCACCCTAGATGTGAGAGACTGCAGCTGAGCAACTGCACCCTAGATGTGAGAGACTGCAGCTGAGCAACTGCACCCTAGATGTGAGAGACTGCAGCTGAGCAACTGCACCCTAGATATGAGAGACTGCAGATTCACATTGTGCCCAGACCACACATTATATAATGATTGTATTGAATGATGTATAGTATATAATATGATGTGATATGGTATTGTATGATATAGCTTGGCTTCGTTCGTTCTTAATCTCCTGTTACCAAACCCTGAAAGGAACGTAGTCCAGAGAACGAAATGCGTT
>JAVGWX010000022.1:34175026-34210026 GCA_036924085.1 Ariolimax columbianus | reverse complement strand
GGGAGATGTTAAGGAGTGGATAGAGGTAAAAGTTGGGAGGGGGATGTAGAAGAGGGAGGAGATGAGGAGATTGTAGAAGAGGGAGATGTTAAGGAGTGGATAGAGGTAAAAGTTGGGAGGGGGATGTAGAAGAGGGAGGAGATAAGGAGATTGTAGAAGAGGGAGATGTTAAGGAGTGGATAGAGGTAAAAGTTGGGAGGGGGATGTAGAAGAGGGAGGAGATGAGGAGTGGTTAATAGAGGCAAAAGTGGAGAGGTGGGTGTAGCAAAGGGGATGAGATGTTTAAAGAGATAAGGAAAGAGACAAAAGAGGAGAGTAGGCGTTGAAGAGAAAGAATATGTTGAAGAGAGGTGGATAGAGGCAAAAGAGGAGAGTAGAATAGGAAGGAGATGTTAAGGAGAGGAAGATAGAAACAAAGGAGGGTTGCTAAAGGCAAAAGAGAAAAGTGGGCGTAGAAGAGGGAGGCGATGTTCAGGAGAGTTGATGGAGACAATAGAAGACAGGAAGCCTAGACAAGGAAGACGACGCTGAGGATATGAGTTGATACAAGCAAAATAGGGTTGATAGAGCCAACCATTGCTTTATGGGAAGCAAAATTGGGTTGATAGAGGCAAAATAGGGTTGATGAGGTAAAATAGGGTTGATGAGGTAAAATAGGGTTGATGAGGTAAAATTGAGTTGATGAGGTAAAATAGGGTTGATGAGGTAAAATTCAGTTGATGAGGTAAAATAGAGTTGATGAGGTAAAATAGAGTTGATGAAGTAAAAAAGGGTTAATTGGAGGCAAGATGTGGCTGATAGAAGAAATATAAGGTTTACAGAGGCACACTACGGCTGATAGAAGCAAATTAAGGTTGATAGAGGCAAAATATGGCTTTATAGAGGCAAGATGGCAGATTGGGAGGGGGGGGGGTGTGGGAGAATAACAAATTGAGGAGATTTTGAGGCAAGGTATTGCTCTATAAGAAAAACGGAGGGTATTATAACATAGATGTTACGGACGGGAGTGAAAAATGTGATAGGAGGGTGTTGAATTGAGAAGAAGAAAGAGATATATAGTCCGACAGACGAACGAAAGGCAGCAGACAGACGAACGAAAGGCAGCCGACAGACAAACGACAGACAGCCGACAGACGAACGAAGGTTAGCCGACAGACAAACGAAGGGTAGGCGACAGACGAACGACAGGCAGCCGACAGACGAGCGAAAGGCAGCCGACAGACGAACAAAAGGCAGCCGACAGACGAACGAAAGGCAGCCGACAGACGAATGAAGGGTAGCGGACAGACAGAAAAAAAAGCAACACTAAAGACAAACAAGAGCGATTGACGAAAGGCAGACGACAGACAAATACTAGTAACGCGAAAGACTTACAACAACACGGAGGGCAGGAGTATTTGTAACACTCATCCTACCCCAAGAGCGTAACCAGAGCGAGGATACTAAGAATGGGGGGGGGGGGGGGAGGGGATGGGACGTGGGTCTTGATATATATAAATGATTTGGACATTGATATGGGATCCATGATTGCAAAATTTGCTGATGACACAAAACTATGCAGTAGTGTCTCATCTAAAGCGGAAGTGGATATATTGATGTCGGATTTAAATAAAATTCGAGAATGGTCTGTAAGCTGGCAAATGGAGTTTAATGTAGATAAATGTACAGTCATCCACATGGGTAGATCCAATATGGAACATAATTACAGAATGGGAGAAAATAATATTAGAAAGATAGATAAGGAAAGGGACCTAGGGGTTACAATAGATCATACAGGAAAGGTAGCAGTGAAAAAGGCAAATGCAATGTTAGGTATGATAACAAGAAACATTAAACATAGGAGCAAGGAAGTGATCGTCAAACTGTATAAAGCTTTAGTTAGACCTAGATTGGAGTACTGTGTACAGGTGTGGAGTCCTTATCATAGAGGGGACATAAACATGCTAGAAAGAATACAAAAAAGATCGACAAAGATGATAGTGGGATTCCATAATTACAGTTATGAGGAACGACTCAGAAAAACCGGCCTACAGTGTCTCGAAGAGAGAAGAATTCGTGGTGACTTAATACAGGTTTATAAGATGATCAGAGGAATCGATAAATTAGACTATAACAAGTTTTTTAAAATACAGCCACCTACAATAACACGAGGGCATAGCTACAAGCTGACTAAAGAGAGGTCCAGATTAGATATTAGGAAATATTTTTTTAGTCAGAGAGTGGTGTCTGCTTGGAATGCATTGCCAGGGGAGGTAGTGGAGGCAGGGACAGTAAATGCATTTAAGAATAAACTGGATGCGCATAGATTTTAGAGCAAGGTGATGTAAATGTAACTGGTTGTATACAGACTCTGCAGGGTCTTCTAAACCAGTATAAAGACGTTAAGTTAAGTTAAGTTAGGTGTGGAATTGGGTCTGGCGAAGTTGGCAAAGGTTTTAGACGAGGGATCTCAAAGACAGCCCCCCAGGAAGCTACTAGAAGCTTATTGGCCATTTTGTTTAGCTTCCAAGTTGTTCGAACTTCGTTGCGAAGCGGTTAGTGACACAGTCTCCCACTCGAAGTGTGTATGATTTCGGATCCATGAAACAACAAGATTGTGCCCGTATAGAAACCACAACAATTTAGAAATTCGAACTAGTCGGGTGCATTTTGGAGTTTGGCGCCAAACATAGTACATTGCATTTACGTAAACAAAACACTGATATCCGGTTTAGATGGGGTATCGCTGAAACAGAATCTGGAAGATATGTTTATACTAGGGGTCGCAACTCAAACAAAACAGAGGACCAGATGAGGAATAGCTTAACGACCCGGGGGCCACACGATTCAGGCCACCCCTGGATTATATTGCTGAGATATATAGACAGAAACTGTGCAACGTTTGAACCAGTACGTCGTGACGCAGAGCGCGGTATATTCATCAGAAGGATTATAGAAGACAGTAGTGAATGGTTTATGTATCTTGCTTGTTTTGTTTGTCTATCATTTCCGAAGAGAACCACATTGTCATTTATCAATCCTGATGTGTGTTCGTAAGTGCCTGATCAAACCAATTCGAGCCCGAAAGCGTCTATCACACTGAGGGCAGATAAACACTGTCTGATAGTCAAACAGAGGCAACTCGTCTCTTGGCTTTCGTGTCGCTCGTCTCAGTACAGCTTCCTTGATTCTTGTCTGCTCCAAACGTGTCAGGCTGGCAGAGACTTTGCTACACGAGGCAGGGCGACCAGCAGCAATGTTCTCCCGATTATCAGGGTCAATGTCGCAGCTCTTCTACATTGATGCTTTCAGGGTGTATTTCTAACGTTTTATTTGGACAACGCGAGCTCGCTTACCTGACTTAATTTAGATTGCCATAGAAAATTTTCTTTGGAAGCCGATCATCTGACATGCGAACAGCATGACCAGTCCATCTAAGCTTTGCACAGAGTTGCTTGAGTACTTGTCATGCCAGTCTGCGAAAGAACTTCTATACCTGTGATCCTATCTTGCCATTTTATGTTCAGCAGTTTTCCTTAGTCAGCCCAGATGGAAGTGGTCAAGCTTCTTCGCATGTCGACTGTACACAGTCCAGGCTTCACAGGCGAACAGAAGAGTTGGTAGGACGACTGTACACAGTCCATGTTTTACAGGTGTACAGGAGAGTTGGTAGGACGACTGTACACAGTCCATGTTTTACAGGTGTACAGAAGAAATGGTAGGACGACTGTACACAGTCCATTTTTTACAGGTGTACAGAAGAGTTGGTAGGACGACTGTACACAGTCCATGTTTTACAGGTGTACAGAAGAGTTGGTAGGACGACTGTACACAGTCCATGTTTTACAGGTGTACAGAAGAGTTGGTAGGACGACTGTACACAGTCCATGTTTTACAGGTGTACAGAAGAGTTGGTAGGACGACTGTACACAGTCCATGTTTTACAGGTGTACAGAAGAGTTGGTAGGACGACTGTACACAGTCCATGTTTTACAGGTGTACAGAAGAGTTGGTAGGACGACTGTACACAGTCAATGTTTTACAGGTGTACAGAAGAGTTGGTAGGACGACTGCCACATACACCTTCAATTTACATATATGAGTAAAGAGAGAGAGAGAGAGAGAGAGAGAGAGAGAGAGAGAAAGATAGAGAGAGAACGAGATTAAGAGAGAGAGAGAGAGAGAAAGAGAGAGAGAAAGAGAGAGAGAGAAAGATAGAGAGAGAACGAGATAAAGAGAGAGAGAATGAGAGAGAGAAAGAGAGAGAGAGAGAAAGATGGAGAGAGAACGAGATAAAGAGAGAGAGAAAGAGAGAGAAAGAGAGAAAGATGGAGAGAGAACGAGATAAAGAGAGAGAGAAAGAGAGAAAGAAAGAGAGAGAGAGAACGAGATAAAGAGAGAGAGAAAGAGAGAGAGAGAAAGAGAGAGAGAGAGAAAGATAGAGAGATAACGAGATAAAGAGAGAGAGAAAGAGAGAGAGAAAGAGAGAGAGAGATAGAGAGAGAACGAGATAAAGAGAGAGAGAAAGAGAGAGAAAGAGAGAGAGTGAGAGAGAAAGATAGAGAGAGAACGAGATAAAGAGAGAGAGAAAGAGAGAGAGAAAGAGAGAGAGAGAAAGAGAGAGAGAGAACGAGATAAAGAGAGAGATAAAGAGAGAGAAAGAGAGAGAGAGAGAAAGAGAGAGAGAAAGAGAGAGAGAGAGAAGCAGGTAGTTGCAAGAACAATAGGTATATTGATAAGGGTAGATAAGAAGGATGGAAGCTAGGGTAGGTAAGGAGATTACGTATATAGGTAGAACATGTATGTAGATAGAGGGAATGGTATGTAGGTAAAGGGATGGGTATGTAGATAGCGGGAATGGTATGTAGATAAAGGGATGGGTATGTAGATAGAGGGAATGGTATGTAGATAAAGGGATGGGTATGTAGATAGAGGGAATGGTATGCAGATAGAGTGATGTATATGTAGATAGAGTGATGGGTATGTAGATAGATTGATGAGTATGTTGATAGAGGGATGGGTATGTAGATAGAGTGATTGGTATATTGATAGATGGATGGGTATGTAGATAGATTGATGAGTATGTTGATAGAGGGATGGGTATGTAGATAGAGTGATGGGTATGTTGATATATGGATGGGTTTGTAGATAGATTTATGAGTATGTTGATAGAGGGATGGGTATGTAGATACAGGGATGGGTATGTTGATAGAGGGTAGAGCATGAAGGATTGGTATTTACGAGTGGCGTTCAAATCAAACCGAGACTTTTTGATCTAGTTCTATCTGAATGAGTTATATCTAGAACTTCTATCATTAGTTAAGGGTAATAGTATCCTATTCCTTCTACTAGGGGGCCCACTTGCCAGTCAGGTGACAGATCAATATAAATGGAGGAAAACACTGTTAATGCTTGTATGGATCAGCGTGTTGTGATGAAGTTTCTTGTTAAAGAAAGTTTGAAACCTGCCGAAATGTACACAAGACTGCAATCACAACACGGTGATGCGACACTCAGCCGCAGTAAGACATTTGAACGGCGTAAACGTTTTAGAGAAGGCCGTACATCCGTGAGTGATAATCCCGGCCTTGATGGCGCTCAGTCCAGCAGTCATTCCTATGAGTATCCAGATTGTGGAACGCCTTATCCTTGAAAATCGACGCATAACCTGTCGCAAAATTGCACAAGAGACAAGTGGCGTACAGTGAACATTATTATTCATCAACTTTTGCATTTTCGGAAGGTTACTGTACGTTGAGTGCCATGATAGCTCTCCGCTTTTGACCTTCAGAAAAGAGTAATCTTGCTCGATTTCATACGGCTATATTATATAGCTGCAGCAACTCGGCTTGTAGGCATTGCCCCATCCACC
Source organism: Ariolimax columbianus (assembly GCA_036924085.1). Taxonomy (NCBI): domain Eukaryota; kingdom Metazoa; phylum Mollusca; class Gastropoda; order Stylommatophora; family Arionidae; genus Ariolimax; species Ariolimax columbianus. The sequence continues at coordinate 34,204,175 of JAVGWX010000022.1, read as the reverse complement.
GTACAGCACAATACCTAGTATCACGCGATTTTCACCTGTTTAGACTACTAATAGAAATCTTGGGAGGTCAGCATTTCCACACTGATGACGAAGTGAACGGATATACTGACAAATATTTATACGCTCGAGCTACATTGAAACCTTGTGTATCATGTCTTCGTCTTTCGTTCGCTTGAACATTTGTTTAAATCTGCAATGTTGTCTCTTGTATAATCGTAAGTGTCTTTTGTAGTTCACATACAGGTCCATAACTGTTCTCTTCTAGTGTTATTTCTATAGGCCAGTAGGTTTGTCTCTGAATATTATATTCGGGGCAGTTCTGTCCTTTCAAGACGGGGAACCAGGCACTGTATCTGCCTGGTTGTCCATCACAGACCGAGCGCCATAACGCGTTGCAGATATAGGCATACTTTCATATTGCGTATTTACGTGACAGCCTGATCGCTGTGGTGCGCCTTTTGGCTAGTAGTCTCCGTCTTCAGCATCTTGTCTTGCTAATATAGATTGTGGTCTTGCTCGAGGTGTCTTGTTTAACCAAGGGTGCTCCCTGGACGAAGTCTCAATGGAGATCGAGACATGTCCACGCGCTGGTGGCCCCATCAGCTGCCACATCTATGGGATGACCTACTCTACCAGAGGTTCTGTAGGGTTTGCCTCACCGGAAGTCTAAAATTTGCGCTCATAGACTTGATGGGACTGGTTTGTTGGCACCAGTTTCTCGCCATTTGCTGGGGGGACTGATTTGATGGCGCCAGTTTCTCTTCATTCGCCGAAAGGACTGGTTTGTTGGCGCCAGTTTCTCGCCATTTGCCGGAGGGGGGGGGGGGGGGGGGGGGAAGGGCTGGTTTGTTGGCGCCAGTTTCTTGCTATTTGGCGGGGGGAGGGGGGGGACTGATTTGCTGGCGCCAGGTTCTCGCTATTTGCCGAGCGGGGGTGGGGGTGGGGGGGGGGGGGGGGAACTGGTTTAATGGCGCCAGTTTCTCGCTATTTGCCGGGTGGGGGTGGGGGGGGGGGGGGAATTGGTTTGTTGGCGCCAGTTTCTCGCTATTTTCTGGGGGGGGGGGGGACTGGTCTGTTGGACCCAGTTTCTCTTCATTTGCCGGGGGGAGGGGGGGGGGGACTGGTTTGTTGTCAGTTTCTCTTCATTTGCCGAGGGGACTGGTTGGCTGTCGCCAGTTTCTCTTCATTTGCCGGGGGGACTGATTTGTTGGATCCAGTTTCTCTTCATTTGCCGAGGGCACTGATTTTTTGGCGCCAGTTTCTCTTCATTTGCCAGGGGGACTGATTTGTTGGCGCCAGTTTCTCTTCATTTGCCGGGGGGACTGATTTGTTGGCGCCAGTTTCTCGCCACTTTCCGGGGGTGGAGACTGGCTTGTTCGCGCCAATTTCTCGCCATTTGCCGGGGGTGACTGGTTTGTTGGCGCCAGTTTCTCGCCATTTGCCGGGTGGACTGGTTTGTTGGCGCCAGTTTCTCGCCATTTGCCGGGTGGACTGGTTTGTTGGCGCCAGTTTCTCGCCATTTGCCGGGTGGACTGGTTTGTTGGCGCCAGTTTCTCGTCATTTGCTGAGGGGGGAGGGGGGGGGGGAGATGACATTTGTTGGCCCCAGTTTCTTGCCATTTGTCGAGGGGACTGATTTGTTGGCCCCAGTTTCTCGCCATTTGCCGAGGGGACTGGTTTGTTGGCGCCAGTTTCTCGTCATTTGCCGAGGGGGAGGGGAGGGGGGTGACATTTGTTGGCCCCAGTTTCTCGCCATTTGCCGAGGGGACTGGTTTGTTGGCGCCAGTTTCTCGCCATTTCCCGAGGGGACTGGTTTGTTGGCGCCAGTTTCTCGCCATTTGTCAGATCCGCCTTAGTGGATACAGCGGGAACTTGTTAGATTAGACTAACCTCCCTTTAGTCAGGTCGAACATCGTAGACATTTAAACTGCATCGCGACGAGTGATGTCTTACAGGGACCGCCAGTTTTGTTGTTGAGAGAAATAGATGCAATTATTTGAGAGCGAACGAAGAACAAGAACAAGAAGAAGATAATGATGTTGATAAATTACAAGTATACCCCATATTTAGGACAAAAGCTAAAAGGAAAGAAAGTTGCGTATCAGAGTCCCACGCAACACAAGTTGAGAATCGCTTCTTTAAATAGAGCAAGCCGCACGTGAGAATGCACGAGTGAGTTTCAGCCTTATCAGATGAAGCGGATAAGGTCAAAGGTAGTCCCAGTCTGGCAATGATTACTCATTAGTTAGTGCGCCAGAACCGTGCTACAAATACTTTGTTTTTTGTTAGTAAGAGCTACGTATAAAAATGGCGAGACACTGCGTAGATGGATGTGTTAGTCATTGCCTGAGTTGTGCGTTTGTTGTCTGTCTGAGGTGCCAAGGTTGTTTAGAGTAGGGCATTAGTCATTGTGTGAGCGTGTCAACTGGGAAGTAATGCTAAATTGTTGTTGTTGTTGTTGTTGTTGATACGAATGCACATACTGAGTTGGTTTACTCTTTTGTGTGCTTTCAGAAGGACGTTAAGTGGCGACATGCAGTTGCTTTCCCCACAACCCGAGCGTGCTGATGAAGGTGGACAGGGGTCTTCCAGGTGGTTGTGCAATGATTGGTTTCATATGCCTATCTCTCACTACTACGGGGATCGTGTGTATCCCTCACCTCGTTAGCCAGGCTGTCATGTAAACAGCCCGTTTCCATGTAGGGCCGCGAGGAAGCCCAGGTGAGGGTCTTGGCCAGTTTACTTTGCGTGAGCAGCCGTTACTAGTCTTCCTTCCCAAATCGTTGTTGAAAGTCGTTGTTAATGGTTTGCTGTTGTTGTTAATGGTTTGCTGTTGTTGTTGAAAGTCGTTGTTAATGGTTGGCTGTTGTTGTTGTTAATGGTTTGCTGTCGTTGTTGAAAGTCGCTGTTAGTGGTTTGCTGTTGTTATTGTTAATGGTTTGCTGTTGTTGTTGGAAGTCGTTGTTAATGGTTTGCTGTTGTTGTTGTTAATGGTTTGCTGTTGTTATTGAAAGTCGTTGTTAATGGTTTGCTGTTGTTGTTAATGGTTTGCTGTTGTTGTTGTTAATGGTTTGCTGTTGTTGTTGAAAGTCGTTGTTAATGGTTTGCTGTCGTTGTTAATGGTTTGCTGCTGCTGTTTTAATGGTTTGCCGTTGTTGTTGTTAATGGTTTGCTGTTGTTGTTGTTATTAATGGTTTGCTGTTGTTGTTGTTGTTATTAATGGTTTGCTGTTGCTGTTGTTAATGGTTTGCTGTTGTTGTTGTTGTTAATGGTTTGCTGTTGTTGCTGTTAATGATTTGCTGTTGTTGTTGTTAATGGTTTGCTGTTTTTATTGTTAATGGTTTGCTGTTGTTATTGTTAATGGTTTGCTGTTGTTGTTGTTAATGATTTGCTGTTGTTGTTGTTAATGGTTTGCTGTTGTTGTTGTTGAAAGAGTAGTTAACGGTTTGCTGTCGTTGTTGTTGAAAGAGCAGTTAACGGTTTGCTGTCGTTGTTGTTGAAAGTCGTTGTTAATGGTTTGCTGTTGTTGTTGTTGAAAGAGCAGTTAACGGTTTGCTGTTGTTGTTATTGAAAGAGCAGTTAACGGTTTGCTGTCGTTGTTGTTGAAAGAGCAGTTAACGGTTTGCTGTCGTTGTTGTTGAAAGAGCAGTTAACGGTTTGCTGTCGTTGTTGTTGAAAGAGCAGTTACCGGTTTGCTGTTCTTGTTGTTGAAAGAGAGGTTAATGGTTTGCTGTCGTTGTTGTTGAAAGAGCAGTTAATGGTTTGCTGTTGCTGTTTTTGAAAGAGCAGTTTATGGTTTGCTTTTGTTGTTGTTGATAGAGCAGTTATTGGTTTGTTATTTTTGTTGTTGAAAGAGCAGTTATTGGTTTGTTATTGTTGTTGTTGAAAGAGCAGTTAATGGTTTGCTGTTGTTGTTGTTGTTGAAAGAGCACTTAATGGTTTGCTGTTGTTGTTTTTGTTGAAAGAGCCCTTAATGGTTTGCTGTTGTTGTAGTTGAAGAAGCAATTAACGGTTTCCTGTTGTTGATAGAGCAGTTAATGGTTTGCTGTTGTTGTTCAAAGAGCAGTTAATGGTATGCTGTTGTTGTTGTTGAAAGAGCAGGTAATGGTTTGCTGTTGTTGTTGAAATAGCAGTTAATGGTTTGCTGTTGTTGTTTTTGAAAGAGCAGTTAATAGTTTGCTGTTGTTGCTGAAAGAGCAGTTCATGGTTTGCTGTTGTTGTTGAAAGAGCGGTTGATGGTTTGCTGTTGCTGTTTTTGAAAGAGCAGTTAACGGTTTGCTGTTGTTGTTGTTGAAAGAGCAGTTAATGGTTTGCTGTTGCTGTTTTTGAAAGAGCAGTTAACGGTTTGCTGTTGTTGTGGTTGAAAGAGCCGTTAATGGTTTGCTTTTGTTGTTGAAAGAGCGGTTGATGGTTCCTGTTGTTGTTGAAAGAACCGTTAATGGTTTGCTATTGTTGTTGTTGAAAGAGCAGTTAACGGTTTGCTGTCGTTGTTGTTGAAAGAGCAGTTAACGGTTTGCTGTCGTTGTTGTTGAAAGTCGTTGTTAATGGTTTGCTGTTGTTGTTGTTGAAAGAGCAGTTAACGGTTTGCTGTTGTTGTTGTTGAAAGAGCAGTTAACGGTTTGCTGTCGTTGTTGTTGAAAGAGCAGTTAACGGTTTGCTGTCGTTGTTGTTGAAAGAGCAGTTAACGGTTTGCTGTCGTTGTTGTTGAAAGAACAGTTAACGGTTTGCTGTCGTTGTTGTTGAAAGAGCAGTTACCGGTTTGCTGTTCTTGTTGTTGAAAGAGAGGTTAATGGTTTGCTGTTGTTGTTGTTGAAAGAGCAGTTAATGGTTTGCTGTTGCTGTTTTTCAAAGAGCAGTTAACGGTTTGCTGTTGTTGTTGTTGAAGAGCAGTTAATGGTTTGCTTTTGTTGTTGTTGAAAGAGCAGTTATTGGTTTGTTATTTTTGTTGTTGAAAGAGCAGTTATTGGTTTGTTATTGCTGTTGTTGAAAGAGCACTTAATGGTTTGCTGTTGTTGTTTTTGTTGAAAGAGCACTTAATGGTTTGCTGTTGTTGTTGAAAGAGCCCTTAATGGTTTGCTGTTGTTGTAGTTGAAGAAGCAATTAACGGTTTCCTGTTGTTGAAAGAGCAGTTAATGGTTTGCTGTTGTTGTTGAAATAGCAGTTAATGGTTTGCTGTTGTTGTTTTTGAAAGAGCAGTTAATAGTTTGCTGTTGTTGCTGAAAGAGCAGTTCATGGTTTGCTGTTGTTGTTGAAAGAGTGGTTGATGGTTCCTGTTGTTGTTGAAAGAACCGTTAATGGTTTGCTGTTGTTATTGAAAGAACAGTTCATGGTTTGCTGCTGTTCTTGAAAGAGCAGTTCATGGTTTGTTGTTGTTGTTGTTGTCGAAGAAGCAGTTAAGGGTTTGCTTTTGTTATTTAAATAGTAGTTAATGATTTGTTGTTGTTGTTGAAAGAGCAGTTAATGGTTGCTGTTGTTGTTGAAAGAGCAGTTAATGGTTTGCTGTTGTTTTTGAAAGAGCAGTTAATGGTTTCCTGTTGTTGTTGTTGTTGAAAGAGCAGTTAATGGTTTGTTGTTGTTGAAAAAGCAGTTAATGGTTTGCTGTTGTTGTTGTTGAAAAAACCGTAAATGGCTTGCTGTTATTGTTTAAAGAAAAATTCATGGTTTGCTGTTGTTGTTGAAAGAGCAGTTCATGGTTTGTTGTTGTTGTTGAAGAAGCAGTTAAGGGTTTGCTATTGTTATTTAAAGAGCAGTTAATGATTTGTTGTTGTTTTTGAAAAAAGCAGTTAATGGTTTGCTGTTGTTGAAAGAATAAGTAATGGTTTGCTGCTTTCGTTGAAAGAGCAGTTTATGATTTGCTATTGTTGAAAGAGCAGTTAATAGTTTGCTGTTGTTGTTGAAAGAGCAGTTAATGGTATGCTGTTGTTGTTGAAAGAGCAGTTCATGGTTTGCTGTTGTTGTTGAAAGAGCAGTTCGTGGTTTGCTGTTGTTGAAAGAGCAGTTAAAGGTTTGCTGTTGTTGAAAGAGCAGTTAAAGGTTTGCTGTTGTTGTTGAATGCTCAAAATGAAAAATATTGCGCTTCTGTGCGCACTGAAATGAGTGTTAAGTGGCGGTTGTTGTTGTTAATGGTTTGCTGTTGTTGTTGTTAATGGTTTGCTGTTGTTGTTATTAATGGTTTGCTGTTGTTGTTGTTAATGGTTTGTTGTTGTTGTTAATGGTTTGCTGCTGTTGTTGTTAATGGTTTGCTGTTGTTGTTGTTAATGGTTTGCTGTTGTTGATGTTAATGGTTTGCTGTTGTTGTTGGAAGTCGTTGTTAAGGGTTTGCTGTTGTTGTTGTTAATGGTTTGCTGTTTGCTGTTTCCTCACATCCCGAAAGTATTGATGAAGGTGTACATGGATCATCCAAGCGGTTGTCCTATGATTGCCTTCGTCTGCGTACCTCTCACTACTACGGGAATTACGTTGATTCCACCTCCTAATTAGCCGGACTGTCTTAGTAACAGTACATCTCTAGGGGGAACTGCGTGCGAGTGAGGTAGAGGTATTGGTTAGTATATTTTGCTTGACCCTATCTAACATGTCTGATTAGTATATTTTACTTGACCATGACTAATATATGTCTGATCAGTATATTTTACTTGACCATGACTAATATATGTCTGATCAGTATATTTTACTTCACCATGACTAATATATGTCTGATCAGTATATTTTACTTCACCATGACTAATATATGTCTGATCTGTATATTTTACTTCACCATGACTAATATATGTCTGATCAGTATACTTTACTTCACCATGACTAATATATGTCTGATCAGTATACTTTACTTCAGCATGACTAAAATATGTCTGATCAGTATACTTTACTTGACCATGACTAATATATGTCTGATCAGTATATTTTACCTGACCATGACTAACATGTCTGATCAGTATATTTCACCTGACCCTGACTAACATGCCTGATCAGTAAATTTTACCTGACTCTAACATGTCTGATCAGTATATTTTAAATGATCCTAACTGAAAAAGCTGGCGTATCAGCATATTTTACCTGAACCTAACATGCCGAATCAATATATTTAACCTGACCCTAACTAACATGTCTGGCTGATCAGTATATTTTAACTAATCCTGACTAACATGTCTGATCAGTACATTTGAACTGATCCTGACTAACACGAATTGACGGCTCTGCAAACAGACTGCAATCACGAATCCTGGCTAAGCGATTATAGATCGAACTCCACAGTATTTCTGTGATGAAATTGAACGAAATACGCTTATAACGCAACCTCGCAGCAAACTACCAGAGATTAATCGCGTACGTCCTTTTCAGGACAAACGACTAAAAAGCAGATATCCCGAGGCGAATCGAGGACATGACCAGACGTCCCTTTGGCCGTAGTACAATGCAAGGATCATCAACCATTTCACCACTACGGGGATTCCACTGTCAAACCCCACCTTGTTGGCCAGGATGCTGTGGAACCAAAGCGAGAACGTAAGGTGTGGTGTTGGGCTGCATGTTTCACCTGACCCACATAATAGTTGGGGCGTCCTTTATAGTGGTTGCAGTGTTAGTGTTTCAATACCGAATGGCGAAGGGAAAGAGTTCATTTCCTGCCATTCACGTACAACTGTCAATTATTTTGTCAATTTACTACCATTCACGCACTCATGACTATTAACTTGTCCATTCACGCACCCCTGAGAACTAACTTGTCCATTAACGCAACCCTGAGAACTAACTTGTCCATTCACGCACTCCTGAGAACTAACTTGTCCATTTACGCACACCTGCGAACTAACTTGTCAATTCACGCACCCCTGAGAACTAACTTGTCCATTCACGCACTCCTGAGAACTAACTTGTCCATTCACGCACTCCTGAGAACTAACTTGTCCATTCACGCACTCCTGAGAACTAACTTGTCCATTCACGCACTCCTGAGAACTAACTTGTCCATTCACGCACTCCTGAGAACTAACTTGTCCATTCACGCACTCCTGAGAACTAATTTGTCCATTCACGCACCCCTGAGAACTAACTTGTCCATTCACGCACACCTGACAATTAACTTGTCGATTCACGAACTCCTGACAACTAACTTGTCCACTCACTCATTTTTGACAATGAACCTGCTCATTCACGCCCCCCTCATAATTAACCTGCCCATTCCCGCACCCCTGACAATTAACTTGTCCATTATTGTTTTCTTGTATTCCAAGTGTTGTTCTCCTGGATTCAAATTTTCATAACCTTTTCTATCGTGATGGCTCATCGTTTTACTCCAAGTAAAGCAAAGGTCCCCACCTACAACTGCCTCACTTACAGGAAGACAGCATTATAGCTTTTTAAATTGCACTTTTAATAATAATGCATGTACATGAAGAGATTGCTAACTCTGCGCACAACCTCTTTAATCGCCTGTCACGATATGCTTAGAAGGCTACAGTGGTTATATTATCCACCCGGATACTGCTAGGTTGAGAACTTTTGCAGTGCATTTTTACGGGAAACAAGAAATGTCATAAACGTACATATTACAAATGATTCATCGTGGCCTAAGACAGGCGGTGTAGGATATTTGTAAAAGTGTTAACTTTCATGTGGTGATATCAGATGGTATGTTGCCAAATGGGTTGACATTGGTTGGACTGTTAATGCTATGGTTTACAAAGCGTACTTATCGTGTGCTATGCGTGGCAGCGTTGATGAGTAATGATATCTATAACGGGGTTTGCTGTAAAGTGCAAGGGTTCAGATGTTCGTGGTGGTTTCGGCGTCAATCGTTTTAATGTTTAAGTAGCGCAGTGGTTAGCGCACTGGCTTCGCATCTGAGTGGTCCTGGGTTCATTCCCCAGTTGAGGTGGACGTTTTTTTTTCAGACCGCATCGGCACCCGGGTCGACCCAGCCTTAAATGGGTATCGGTTCAGTCTGGGAAGTAAAAGCGGCGAGGGAGAGGAGATTTACTACCGCCATCATATAGCCGAGCCTTTGAAATGTGAGATCGCTAACACCTCACACCCTTAAGGCAGTAATGCTATGGGTTACTTTACTTTAGGGTCACACATCCAAATAGGAAAGCTGATAAATGTAGTTGATAGTTTCTTAAGGAGTCTTTAGGGGATAGCAACATCCAGCTTTGTGATTACTGCAGGTAGCAGACGTTAGGAGTCGTACGCACGTGCGCAGCTCATATTCAAAATGGTGTCCGGGTATTTGTGTCTTAATTCCCTGGGTCCCTATCGTTTGTAACGTTACATGCCATTTCGGGTTAAGGGGAGAACAGATCAATATAATATTACTTTAAATACACAATTAAAGAGAACACCGGACAAATATAAAAAAAAACAGGGAATAATTGGACACAACTAGTACGTATGACTCACCAATCAATCAATCAATCAATCAAAGCCCATTTAGCCTCTGGTATATAGGCCACTGACAACATCTGGCTAATATACATGGTCCTGTGATGCTCTGTCCGCTTTTCTTCAGGTGTAATAATTTAATCTTAGTTCCTATTGGCATTCTCTTCTCCATGTATGAGAGAGTCTACCTCTCTCTTTCTCTCTTTCCTTGAGGATTATATTCAAGAGCCTGTCTGGTTATTTTTGACGGTGCCTTCCGCACGAAAGTCCTTTCCAGCCCTATTGTATTCGCTGAATATGTTGTTCAAGTGGCTGTTGCTGGTTCCTTTCTCACGAGTCTTCATTCCTCACCATGTTCTGCAACTTTATTCCCATTATTCTGTTCTGCCATCTGTTGAAGGACTTGTGTCTTTGTTGTATGTCCTTGGTTGTTCTCCATGTCTCCGCGTCATACAGCAGCACCGATTTGACACTGCCGTTGAATATATTCTAACTTTGGTGTAAATCTTGATTTCTCTGGATCTCCATATGTTGTTTAGTGTCAAGAATGCCCCTCTTGGCTTTCCAATTCTGATCCTTACATATGCATCTACACCTCCTGATGTGTTTATGGTGCTGCCTAAATAGGTAAAGGTATCCACTTCTTCTAACGGCTCTCCCTCCAGCATTATTGGTTCGTTACTGTTAGTGTTGAGTTTAAGGATCTTGATTTTCTTCATGTTGATATTCAGTCCCAGTTTTGCTTATTATTTTTTTCACCCTGTCAAGTTTCTCTTGAATTTTGCTATGACTGTCTAACAAAAGGAGCAGATCATCTCCGTAGTCCAGGTCCTCCAATTGTGACGATATTGTCCACTGAATACCAGTTCTGTTTCCTTCGTCTGATGTCTTCATTAACCGATCTATAGCCAACATGAACAGGAAAGAGCATCCTTGGCTCACCCTTATTTGCACCCCAAAATTGTCAGTGAGTGGTCCACTATGTACCACTCTACTAACTGTATTTTTCTACACAATCTGTACGGGGGTTGTCAATTTCTATGGCGTCCCATAGGGTCTTAGCAGCTGCCATTACGTACATCGACCAACACTGTCTACTTGGCTTGACTTCGTTCGTTCTCAATCTCCCGCTACCAAACCCTGAAAGGGCCTAAGTAGCAGAATGTAGTCCAGAGAACGGAATGCGTTGTGTCGTAGTTTACAGCTTGATTGCGAAATTTGCACCTTTCGGTCCAGCACATCCGACTTCAGCAAGCATTTTTTGAGTATTCGGTAAGCATTCCCTCTTCGATCCCTTCTTCTTAGCCAGTCTGCCCTGCTGCAGCCTATTATCCAGGATCACCGCGTGGAGGTATAGAAGGGTCTTGGCAGCTCTGGTTAGCTGGCTCTGACGTTAGCAGTGAGCTATAGGTCGCTAACCGCCGCAGCTCATGCGCCTCTCAGCATCTTCGACCCACACTGTAAAACGCCTGTTTAAAGACTATGAAATATGTGTACAGGGATGATTTCCATTCAATGCTTTGTTCAACTGTGATGCGCAGCGTAGCTATATGATCTGTGCATGGTCTTCCCAGGCAGATATCCTGCCTGTTTCTCTCTGAGCGTTTTGTCTAATTCAATTTTTAATCTGTCCAAGATGATTCTGTTGAATATCTTGCCTGGCACCGACAACAATGTAATCCCCCTATAATTGCAGCAATCTGCCAGGTCCCCCTTCTTAGACAGTTTTATCAGGTGCCCTTCTTACCCTTCTGTTTAGCACTCTTCCCATTTCCCATATCTTCTTGAATTATTCTTGCAATGCTTAAATTTCATCTGGTTCTGCCGCTTTTCCTTTCTTGAGTTTGGATATGACCCTTTGGATTTCTCTTACTTGGTGGGTTGCCGCCCAAGTTTAGGGTTTCCTCTGCTGGTGGGATGTTTGGTATTTCTTGTGGTGGAGGTCTGTTTAGATTTTCTTTGAAATACTCAACCCATCGTTTATGTTGTTCCTCCGATGATGTCAATATTCTGCCTTCTCTATCTTTGAATGGTTTGTCTGTGTTAATATATCTATTTGCCAGTTTCTTTGTTAATGAGTATATATCTCTCATATTTCCTCTCTCTGCTGTCTCTTATGTGTCCTCTGCCAACTTATCAATATATTCCCTTTTATTTTTCCTTTTACATGTCTTGCCCTCTTTGTCTGTAACAGTATAATTACTATGTGCTTCTGCTTGGAGGATTCGAAATCCGGCAATTGTTGAGTATAACTTTCTTTTCTTCTTTTTTCTGTCTTCTATTTCATGTGATGTTTATGTTGTGATCTATTCATTGTGTTGAGTTCTTCTGAATCCTACAGTTGTTTGACGTGTCTTATTGTACATGTGTTTAGCCTGGTCCTTCTTCTTCTTCTTTTTCTTGTTCTTCGTACGCTGTCAAACGTCAACTTGGATTTGTTCGAAGAAAGCAGCTGTCATCCTGAGGCTGTCAACACTGCCACAGAGCTTGTCTAGTGTTGCCACTGGTGATGGCCCCATGTGCTTTCTCTGGTCCTCGTATGTTGGGCAATTTTGCAGCAGATCTTCAGGGGTCATTTTCCCTGTACCACAGGTGCATTCGTCAGTGCCATCTATTTTAAGTTTTTTGAATAGATGGTACCTCAGTCTATTGTGGTATGTGCGGAGTCTGAAGACCACGACCTGCTCTCTTCAGTTCAACTGGTAATAGGCATCGTTTTTTGTGTTGCCAGTATGCTCTGTTTCCCATTTGACCATGTATCTGGCCCTAATAAACCTTGTGGACTCTTCGTAGGTCACATTAGAATCTGGTTGTCGTAGTCTTGCACCTTCTTTTGCCAGTCTGTCTGCCTCCTCGTTGCCTTGGATGTTACAGTGGGATGGAACCCACTTTACCACAACTCTTTTTGGTGCGGACTGCTGGCATAGTTGACAGAGTACTGCTCTTAAATCATTAAGTTCAGTATTTTTATGGCTTATTGGTGCTGTAACCACGGCCAGGGCATCTGTAAACAGGACTATCTGGCTTTCATTGCTTTCGCCTGTTAGCATTGCTTTTACTGCAGCCATCAGTGCCTCTGCCTCCGCTCTGAAATTGCTTAAGAATTTCCAGTTGCCACTGACAGTGTTATTTTCCTTCCATTTGTTAGGCTCAGGAATACCCCTCCCCCTCCATTCTGTGTTGTGTTTGTTACAAAACCGTCGGTGTATGCATGGGTCCAGTCCATGCTTGGGTAGTTTTCCGTTATGTACCTCAGGGTTATGTCTCTCCTTTCTTTTTCCGTCTGGCTGTTTTTGTTTCCAATACCTGGTATATTGTCTACCACCTCTGGAATGATATGCTGCTTCCATGTGGGTTTTCGTACAGTAGGGATGGGCTGTGGTGTTGTTATGGTGTTCATAGGGTCTTCGCTCATCTTTGCTTTGGCTATTTCTGCAAAGTTTCTCCGCTTTAGTTTCCCTTTTCCAAATCTATTTAGTCTCTGATGCATTAGATGGTCTGTCAGTCTTCTGAGTTTCTCTGCTTGCTGCTGGGTTTTGCAGTCTCTTCTGTCGGCCATGGATTGCAGATTTCTACTCTTTTCAAGTTCTACAATTGGCATTGACTTTATGCCTCCTGTTTTAACTATCATGGCTTGGTATTGAAGTTTGGTTTAGCCTGGTCCAATATATTATTTATGTCCACCATTTCGTCCTTATAACGCTATTGCTCCACTTGGTACATAAATAATAATACTAAAAATAATATTTTTGCTTAGGAATCTTGAGGTTCGTTTAGTCGATCGTTCACATCTGGGACCCATTGCTTCGGGCCTCCTCCAGAGCCGAAGGGAAGATTGCTATCTGCTGGAGCCAATGTCTACGTAGACGGCTCTTCTGCACCTCTAGCCGGTTGGAAGAAGTCTTTTTGCGACGAGGAACGACATGTGAAGCATCTTGTTGGTCGGTAGCTCAGATTCAGGCGCATGAGATGACCGAGCAAAGAAACTCGGCGACGGTCCAGTGTTTCCAAGATTTGGTGGTATCCTGTTTTAGCAGAGTCATCCACTGTTATTAGGTTTTATGCTTTATTTTTTCTTCCTTTCCTGATATTGTAAAAGGTGTACGTTACGTATCCTTCTACTTGCGCACCGTACTAGGTTATTTTTTTTTCAGTTTGAGCTGCATGATGCCCAGCAACAAGTGGTGGTCTGACCCTGCGTCTGCATCTCGCTGTACAATTACATCTTGTAGTGTACTTCTAAATGCCTTCTGACTAACACATATATCGTCAATCTGGTTTTTTGTCACGTTGTATGATAATCTTCTAGAGGCCCTATTTACCTTCTTGTGCAGAAAAATCTTGATTTTGATGACCCGCTCCTCAGCGCAGCTGCGGGTCCCAACTTCGTCTCCAGCGGACCTTGTCTTGGGCCACCGAAGCCCAGTGCGTGGTAAGTGCTCCTCTAGAGGCATCTCGGATATTGCAGCGTATACCAAGGGAGGCAGACCACGCATTGTTGGTCTTCTCCTTGGTCTCTTCTTACCTCGAGGGTACCAGACTGCAGTCGCTGTGCTCCATCAGCATCGTTTCGTCGCAGCATGTGATCTGTCCATCTATATTTTGCCTTGTCTGCATGGATTACCGCATCCCTCACCAGGGACAACCGTCTTAAGTCAGAATTGTGAAGACCGTGCATATGTTGGTTCCGGAGAGTGATTCCTACCAAGTGTCTCGCAAGGGAGGTCTGGGTGACTCTCAATTTGTTCTCTGCTGATTTTGTTAGTGTCCACGTCTCGGCACCGAAGCACATCGCAGAGAGTACAGTGGCATTGAAGAGGGTGGTTCGAAGCTCTTGTTCAGCCCTCCCTCCTCCTCAAGGCCCCTTCCTCCTCCTCAAGCCCCCCTCCCTACTAATTAAGCCCTCCTCCCTTCTCCTCAATCCCCTCCCTCCTCCTCAAGCCCTTCTCCCGAAGCTCCCCCTCCCCTCCTCAAGCCCCCTCCTCCTCCTCAAGCCCCCCTCCCCTCCTCAAGCCCCCTCCTCCTCCCCAAGCCCCCTCCCCTCCTCAAGCCCCCTCCTCCTCTTTAAGCCCTCCTCCTCCTCAAGCCCCCCTCCTCCTCTAGCCCCCCTCCTCCTCAAGCCCCCCGTCCCTCCTCCTCAAGCCCCCCGTCCCTTCTCCTAAAGCCCTACCTCCCTCCTCCCTTATCAAACCCCCATTCCTCCTCCTCAAGCCCCCTCCCTCATCATCAAGACCTCTCCCTCCTCAAGACCCCTCCCTTCTCAAGACCCCCCCTCCCTCCTCCTCAAGCCCCCCCCTCTCTCCTCCTCAAGCCCCCTCCCTCCTCAAGCCCCCCCTCCCTCTTCCCCAAGCCCCCTTCCTCCTCCTCAAACCCCCTCCCTCCTCCTCCCTCCTCAAGCCCCCCTCCCCCTCCTCAAGCCCCCTCCCCCTCCTCAAGCCTCCTCCCTCCTCAAGCCCCCTCCCCTCTCCTCAAGCATTACCCTCCTCAAGCCCCCCTCCCCCTTTTCAAGCCCTCTCCCTCCTCCTCAAGCCCTCTTCCTCTAGCCCCCCTCCCCCTCCTCAAGCTCTCTTCCCCTCCTCAAGCCACGCTCTCCTCAAGCCGCCCCCCTCCCTCCTCCTCAAGCCCCTCCCCCTCCTTCTCAAGCCCCCTCCTCCTCTTCAAGCCCCCCTCCCTACTCAAGCCCCCTCCCCTCCTCAAGCCCCCCTCCCTCCTCAAGCCCTCCTCCCGCCCTCCTAAAGCTCCCCTCCCCTCAAGCCCCCCGCCCCTTCTTCTCAAGCTCCCTTCCCTCCTCAAGCCCCCTCCCTACTAAAGCGCCCTTGCCTCCTGCTAAACCCCTCGTCCCCTCCTCGCCCCCCTCCCTCCTCCACAAGCACCCCCCTCCTCAAGCCCCTACCCTCAAGCTCCCCCGCCCCCTCCTCAAGACCCCTCTCCCCCTACTCAAGCCCCCCCCCTCCCTCCTCCTCAAGCCCCCCTTCCTCCTCCTCAAGCCCCCCTCCCTCCTCCTCAAGCCCCCCCCCCCTTCTTCCTCCTCAAGCCCCCCCCTCCCTTCTCAAGCCCCCCCCCCCCTCCTCAAGCCCCGTTCCTGCTGAAGCCCCCCTCCCTCCTCAAGCCGCCCTCCCTCCGCAAGCCCCCCTCCCTCCTCAAGCACCCCCTCCCTCCTCAAGCCCCCCCTTCCCTCCTCAAGCCCCCCTCCAACTCGGACTCACGACACCAACTTAACACTGTAGAAATATGCTTCCTCAAATTATCATTTTGTTTAGCGCACAAATCTCCGCAAACATTTCACCATTTTCCTTCATCTATCCCATTCCTTGTGTTGGCATAATCTGTGCGTAACCCCGATTGTCTGCTCCCAAATTTGACTCCTAACAGAACATTCCTTTCGACCACAGAGGCTGCTCAGTGAAGGTGTGGGTTTGAATCTCTTCTTCGTCTGCGTCCTGGATGTTTGGTCGAGCTAGATCTGTAGCACCGACTTTAGAACATTCCACAGTCGTCTTCAGATCCTGGTGGCAGCCCCACAGCTTCTGTATCACCACTGCTCTCTCTGAACAGGTTTGGCATTGTAGATCTTTGGCCACTCTGCCTTTCCAGGGCCTTTAGGTTGGCAGAGGAACCCGGTTGCTTGGGTGAGTTCGTTGGAGGTTAAGAACTCGGCTCAGTTCCTCCCCGACTGTAGCTGATAGGTACGTCGCCATAAAGCTAGACTAGATTGTCTAATGACCATGCCTGTAGATGCGTGTGTGCCCTAATTTTCCCAGGTGTCGGCGTGTCACTAACACGCTCGGTCTTTGTCATATCATGTAGCGCATGAGCTGCAGCGGTCAGTGACCCATAGCTGACTGCTAGCGTCAGGGCCAGCGAAGCAGAGCTGCCAAGACCCTTCTACACCTCCACGCGGTGATCCTGGATTACAGGCTGCAGCAGGGCAGACTGGCTAAGGACAAGGGATCGAAGAGGGAATGCTAACCCAGTACTCAAAAAATGCTTGCTGAAGTCGGATGTGTTGGACCGAAAGGTGTAAATAACGAAGCCAAGCTGTAAAATACAACACAATGCATTCCGATCTCTGGACTACATCCTGATACTTATGTCCTTTCAGAGTTTGGTAGCGGAAGATTGAGAACGAACGAAGCCAAGCCAGACCAGGTTGTGTTATGTATTATGTGTTGTATCCCATAGCATTTCCATCTCCCGGTGGTGACTGTATGTTTGTCTGTTATCCACGCTTATTTCTCCATAGCGAGAGCTTTTAGCGGCTCTTGCTCGCTAGAATGCAACCGTCGTAGGACATACAGGGTATTTCAGTGAAGGCAACAGTGTCACCTGTTGCCCCACACGGTCCTGCTTGGATACATTGCCGTTTGGTCTGCGACTGCTTGCTGCCCCAGTTATAACTGGCTGACACACCATATCTGGGGGTCGTTCCACCATCCGTAACCTGTGGACACGCCTTGTTTGGGGTCTGTCGCCCCTGTCCTCCATATTTCGAATTTCTTAAGCCGGGGTCTTTGTGTATAACAAGGACAAGAATAGCACCACTGCCTCACAGAGAGCATGTCGTAAGAGGCGACTAACTGTGATTAGGTGGCTTATCTAGAGCATAGGTGACGCCTAACAGGCTGTGGGTCTACTTTGCTCTAGTGTTTAAGTCTATTAAGATGGACTCGCACATTGGTTAACCATTCTCCGTAAGTGATTGTCCCAACGCAGCCGAGTATTAAGCTGCTCGAGCCTAGACCGCTAAGCAAGGAAACCGTTCTTCCGGCTACACCAACCTCATACGAGAGCTGGGACATGCCCAAGAGCACGTGCCCCCGTAGAAGTACAGCTCGACTAAGAACTAAATATCATAAACAAGTATCGTTTGACCGTGTGTGTGTCCACCTGCATCTTGTAGTCGCATCCTTGTCCTTGACTTGCCACTGGGGTCGGGCGGCTCGAGACGAGAGAGTGAGGATAGAAAGTAGCGCAGTTAATCCTTACTAAAAATAACGCTAGCAAAATAAATGATGCCAGCATCGTCTACAATGGACGCGGCCTTTGCCTTTGTGTCTAATGTCAGACATTTGCTGATCCCAACGAGTGCTGTAAGAAACAATCCCTTCTAATTTGTTCCGTGTGTTGAATACACGAGACGATCTGCTCGGTCAGTGCCCAGAAATCAATCAATGACTCAGGAAGTACAACTGCGCTGTTAGATCCAGCAGTCTAAAATCGATCAAATCACGTATTAGTGCAGATCGATAATAAGAGACAGGACAGCTGTGTTTTTTTTTATTTCTTCCAGAGGTTCTTACATTATACGTGCCACGAGCCCAACGGCTGTCTCGGAATACACGCCCATGTGGAGGACTGGTGTAACTTTGGGATGCATACTGGTACCTCTTGTTGCCCTCGCCCTCATGCACACCCTCGCCGACGGCCTCACCCTCACCATTGATCTCACCCACATCATCATCACATCACCATCATCAAGTGTCCTGCCGGTTGGCTTTGGCGGTCACGAAACCTCCATCTCCTCTTGTCCCATATGTTATTTATCCTTTTTATCGAAAATTGTGATAAATTTTACGCTGAAACTTAGGAAAGTCATTGTGGTGGTATTTCCCGTTGTCTTTCGTCGGTAGGCTTGGGTAATTCAATATTTCATCTGCAAGACAGCAGACGGTTTGAAGCTAGTTTCACTTCTTCTCGATAAACTGCCTTCCTAGGCATTCGTGTCCCTTGAGGCTTGAAAATATGTCTCGCACATTAACACCAAATATACTCTACACTTGCATGTTCTACAACGAGCTTGTACGTCAAACTGGGACTCTTTGTTCTAGTTCTACCTCAATGGGTTGGGACGATGAGGCTAACGTCTGGTCAGAAGAAAACACACTGATGAGAGAATGTTAGCCAGGGTCAGGAGAAATATACTGGCCAAGACCCTCACCTGACGGGACGTTGAGGCTAATGTCTGGTCAGGCAAAACACACTGATCAGAGAATGTTAGCCAGGGTCAGGAGAAATATACTGGCCAAGACCCTCACCTGACGGGACGATGAGGCTAATGTCTGGTCAGGCAAAACACACTGATCAGAGAATGTTAGCCAGGGTCAGGAGAAATATACTGGCCAAGACCCTCACCTGACGGGACGATGAGGCTAATGTCTGGTCAGGCAAAACACACTGATCAGAGAATGTTAGCCAGGGTCAGGAGAAATATACTGGCCAAGACCCTCACCTGACGGGACGATGAGGCTAATGTCTGGTCAGGCAAAACACACTGATCAGAGAATGTTAGCCAGGGTCAGGAGAAATATACTGGCCAAGACATTCACCTTGCCTCTTCGTTGGTCGTCCTGGAAACGGGCTGTTGTCGAGGACAGCAGACCGTGCTAACAAGGAGGGGGGGGGGGAGGGGTTCGACGTGATCCCAGAAGTAGAGTGACACGCAGATGAAGCCAAGCATTGCACAACCGCCTGGAGGACCCTGGTCCACTTCATCAGCACGCTAGGGATGTCAGGGAAGCTACTGCATTCTGCCACAAGTTCCATCCTTTTCAAGGCGCACAAAAGGGTTACCAACCCATTGTGGGCATTAGCAGCCAACCAACCAACCAACCAACCAAGCAACCAACCAACCTGAATGAGTTGGAAGGGTGCTGGAACTACTATCATTAGTTATGGGCACTTGTGTCCTATTAGTGCTATTTGGCCCATTTGCCAGTCACGTGGCAGATGAATAAAAACAACGGACTACACAGTTAGGGCTTGCATGGAACAGCGGGTTGTGATGAAGTTTCTTGTGAAAGAAGGCGTGAAACCCTTTCGGAAATTTATAGACGACTGCAATCACAATACGGTGATGAGACACTAAGCCGAAGTAATGGTGTAAACGTTTTAGAGTATGCCGTACACCCGTAAGTGATGATCCTGTTCTGCTCCTGCAAGATAACGGGCGATCCTATACGGCTCACCGCATTATGTCCCATCTGCAACAACTGGGCTGGGAGGTATTGCCACTCCCACCTTATAGCTCAGACCTCGCTACAAGCGATGCCCACCTGCTTAGACCTCTTAAAGAATTCCTGGGAATTCAACCTTTCAGCACTGATGACGAAGTGAAACAGGTTGTCCTGGAGTGGTTCAGAAATACTGACAAATCTTTCTACGCTAGATCTTGTCAAACATTAATTAAACACTGGAATAAGTGCATAAACGTTGCAGGAGATTATATTGAAAATAAATGGCATTTTGACTACTTGAAAACAAAATTAATTTCATTACAAAAAAAGTTCCTGTTTGACTTGAACACCCCTAGTATACATACAAACAATGATAAAACATTGTAAAATTGCTAGATATAATATATAAAACTCTTCAGTTATTCAGTATTCCAATGAAGAAGCAGTTACTTTGGACAAGCATATTAGCCTCACTGGCAGTCTGGATAAGCATGTGAAAAGGTTCTGAGCAGGGATTCTGTACTAAAGCACAATTGAAAGCATATTGTAGCTGTCCTTATTGCGATTCTCCTTCTTCTTCTATGTTCGTTCTCAATCTCCTGCTACTAAGCCCTGAACAGAGTTTTGCAAGTAGCAGGATGTAGTCCGGAGAACGGCATGCGTTGTGTCGCTAGTTTACAGTTTGACTGCAATATTTGCAACTTTCGGTCCGGCATATCCGTCTTCGACAGAATTCCAATTCAAAAAGGTCACTGCTGAATCAGGCATGTAGGAGGCCAGGACATGAGTGAGAAGTAATGTGTAACCGAGATCTCAGACCTGGTTTAACCGTCTCGCATTCATTTCGAGCAAAGACGGCTTTGCTTGTAATTTTTTTGGTTTTTTTTTTTGCGTTCGCATTATTTCTTTAATCCCCAAGGCGGTATGCGTTGCACTGTGGTTTTTATTTTGCGCCTGTCGGCCCAGTGCATCCGAATTCAGCATGCATTTTATGTAAGGGTCTGATTTACTCCTGCATTTTCTAAGGGTTTGCTTCCCCGGGGTAATGGCCGGTGCTGTGATGGGGATCGAACCCAGCACCTTCTGGTTGTGAGCCGTGTCACTTAACCACTAGGCCACACCGTCCCCTGTTTGTAATCTAACTTGTCATTGTCCGAAATCAGATCATGTGAAAGTTGACTAGGTAACTGATATAAATTACTGTCTCTTTACTGTCTAATTACTGTCTTTTGTCGTCTCACTTTCTACAGGGTTGTAGCCCATCTTTGTGATATTCATTTGTCTTTCGTTTCTTTCGCGGCCAATTTGAGGCTCGCTGTAAACGAGAGGTAAGGTACTCGCCTCTCAAAGCGATGAACGGACACAGCGTGGGCTCGAAACTCTGCATGTTTCAAGCGACCCCTGGTCTCAAAGATGTGGGACCAAAATGCCTGCATTCTGAATTACCTCCAGTCGGCTTGTCTTGAGTCTTGGCACTGGCCAAAGGGAGTTCTGGACCAGAGAATGAGGTTGGTGACCAGGGAAATTTCTTCTTCAAAATAATCCAAATGCAGCCCAAGTGACGTCATCAAGACAAACCCGTCTGCTGGTGTCGTCATCATTGCTACCTTTCGTCACCTGAGTATCGCTGCTGCTGGTGGTGCTGGTGCTGGTGGTGCTGGGGCTGCTGGTGCTGGTGGTGCTGGTGCTACTGCTGCTGGTGGTGCTGGTGCTGGTGGTGCTGGTGCTGCTGCTGCTGGTGGTGCTGGTGCTGGTGATGCTACTGGTGCTGGTGCTGCTGGTGCTGGTGCTGCTGGTGTCGTCATCATTGCTTCCGATGGTCAACTACCTTTCGTCGCCAGAGTATCGCTGCTGGTGCTGCTGCTGGTGCTGTTGAATTGAGCAGCAAAGATGGCGCAAACTGAGCAGCAAATATGACGCCATAACTGGCTGCGGGTCTATATTGCTCTTCTGTCTTAGTTCATTATAGATGCCGCCAGATCATGGATTTGCCGGGAATTAACACTAGTCGACGACTTACACTTGTGTTCACGGAAATGTGTTGTTGTTTTCCATTTGGTCTGGTTAATTCGTTCGTTTTGTGTGTTTTCTTCCGTCCGATTATCCTGGAATGGACATCGGCTATATGAATAGCACTACCCTTAAACATGTGTCATATTATTTATATAATTTGGACACAACTATAATGAACTGTCACCTGGAAAGAGATCGGCCCCTCATATGTGTGGCGGCCCAAGACATACCGTTGTTGTATGGCGAAGCTGGTACTACAAACTGCAAACGACCTTCTAAGTTATGGCACTGATGATGATGATGATGCTGAATGCCCACAATAAATAGGTCTACTCTTTTGTGCGCCCTAAAAAACGTTAAGTAGCGAGTTGTAGCTTTCACCACATCCCGAGCGTGCTGATGAGGATGGACCAGGGCCTTCCAGGTGGTTGTGCTGTGTTTGGCTTCATCTGCATGTCGCTTATTACAACGAGAATCACGTCGATCCCCAACCATGTTGGCTAGCCTGCCATGAAAACAGCCCGTTTCCAGGAAGGGCTACGAGGAAGCCAGTGTGAGGGTCTTGACCAGTATAGTTGATCTGACCAGACGTTAGTCTTTTTTCCCAGGTTGGCCCGAGTAACACCCCCCCCCCCTCCCACCCCCACCCGTTCAATTTACGGCAAGTCTCGTTGACGCTTTCCATTCACCTTTTTATCGGTCTACCGCTAGCCGTTCTTCCTGATGCTCTCCTGTAGAAGGTTGAATCAACAATGTGGTCTGGTTGCGTTCTCACAATGTGGCCAAACCAATTCATTCTCTGCTGCTCGATGTACTGTAGGCAGGGAATTGTTCCAACCTTCTCCGAATACTCATATTTGAGATTCTGTCTCTTCTGGTACTGTTAGTGACCTATCGTAGACACATCATTTCTCAGGTGGCTAACATTCGTTCCTGTGCCCCATTCTTCTTCTTCTTCATCATCGTACGCAGTCAGACATCAAACTTAATTTTTTCGAAAAAAGCAGCCGTCATCCCGAGGCTGTCGACACTGCCATAGAGCTTGTCTAGTGTTGCCACTGGTGATGGTCACATCTGCTCTCTCTGATCCTCGTATGTCGGGCAGTTTTGCAGCAAATGTTCAGCAGTCATTTTCCTGGTACCACACGGGCATTCGTCAGAGCCACCTATCTTCAATTTGGTGAATAGGTGGTACCTAAGTCTATTGTGGCCTGTGCGAAGTCTGAAGACCACGACCTGCTCTCTTCTGTTCAACTGGTAATAGGCATCGTTTTTGGTGTAGCCAGTATGTTCGGTTTCCCATTTGGTCATGTATCTAGCTCTAATAAGCCGTTTTGACTCTTCGTACGTCATACTAGTACCTGATTGTGGTAGTCTTGCACCTTCTTTTGCCAGTCTGTCTGCCTCCTCGTTGCCTTGGATGTTGCAGTGGGATGGAACCCACTGTACCACTACCCTTTTCGGTGCGGACTGCTGGCATAGTTTACAGAGTACTGCTCTTAAATCATTAAGCTCAGTACTTTACTGGCTTTTCAGTGCGGTGACTACGGCCAATGCATCTGTAAGCAGGACTATATGGCTTTCATTCCTTTTACCTGTCACCATTTCTTCCACTGCCGCCCTCAGTGCCTCTGCCTCCGCTCTGAAATTGCTTGTGCATTTACCAGTAGCGAATGACAGTATTATTTTTCTGCCATTTGGTAGGTTCAGAAATGCTCCTGCCCCTCCGTTCTGTGTAGTGTTTGTTACAGAGCCGTTGGTGTATGCATGGGTCCAGTCCATGCTTGTGTAGTTTTCCGATATGTAGCTCAGGGTAGTATCTCTTCTTTCTTTTTCAGTCTGGCAGTTTTTGTTTCCAATACTTGGTATATTTTCTACCACCTCTGGAAATATATGCTGCCTCCAGATAGGTTTTCGTACAGTAGGGATGGGCTTTGCTGTTGTTAGTGCGTTCATGGGCTCTTCGTGCATCTTTGCTTTGGCTATTTCTGCAAAGTTTCTCAGCTTTAGCTTCATATTTCCGAGATTGTTTAGTCTCTGGTGCATTGGATGGTCAGTCAGCCTTCTGAGTTTCTCTGATTGCAGCTGGGCTCTGCAGTCTCTTCTGTCGGTCATGGGTTGCAGTTTTGTAATCTTTTCAAGTTCTACAATTGGCGTTGACTTCAGGCCTCCTACGATAACAGCAGTGATCAGAGCCATGTGACACTTAAGTAAAATTAATCTATGACTGTAGGGGGGCGAGACGGGGGGGGGGGGGGGGAATATAGTAGCATGCGCCTGGAACGTGACGCATGCGCACAGCAGACAGAAGAATGGCGGCCTACATGGAAATACGGTTGAAGCAGCGTGCTGTGATTAACTTTCTAACGGTAGATATGGTGACGCATGTGTGGATGTCATTACTGTCAGGAGGTAGGCGACAATCCAGCCATAACAAACCTGCATGACAAGGCTTGCAGGGGACGATCTATCACAGCTGTGGATGCACAGCGCCAAGCTCGCTTGGACGAACAGATATCGGCCCAATGCGTATGATTTCGATTGAGCTAGTCCAACACATTATCCATGCCCTGCTTAGGTATTGGAAAGTGTGTGTGAGATGGGGCCCCCTCGCATGCTGACGCACACCATACTTCAGCACAGCAATGTTCGCCCACACACGAGTCCACAAACAGCGGCTGTACTGGAGCGTCTTAAATTTGACGACATTTTACCGCACCCACCATACAGCCCCGATCTGGCACCTGTTGCGCTTCTAAAAAGAATATATATATCTATATATTTTGTTTGTTTAGTTTTCTTTTTGCGGTGTGCGTTGCATTGTGGTTTTTATTTTGCGCCTGTCGGCCCAGTGCATCCGACTTCAGCATTCATTTTATGTAAGGGTCTGCTTCCTCCTGCATTTTCTAATGGTTTGCTTCCCCGGGGTAACGGCCGGTGCTGTGATGGGGATCGAACCCAGCACCTTCCGGTTGTGAGCCATGCCACTTAACCACTTGGCCACGCCGTCCCCTATATATATATTTAAATCAGGAGAAAAAAATAAAAAATAAAATGGGTCCGGATCAATTATGAAGGAAAATAAATATACTCATTCCCAAAATGGTCCCAGGAAAACAATTGTGCATATTTTGCCTAGGAAACCGGACAGGGTAAACCAAGGAACACAAGAAAATGAAAATAGCAACGAAATACCTACGAAGGACAACGAGAGGATCATAAAATGGCGAGGAACAACGGGAGGAACATCACGGAAACACCAGGTTAGGTACAAACAGATACACACACGCATCCAAGCACTGGTTTATGCGTCTTAATATCTCCCAAATTGATTACGGTCTGGGGTGAAATAGGCGCGCCTCCGCCACTAGAAACCAGTGAGGCAAACACGAAAAATTAAAAAATTAAAAAATAGCTAGGAGGTGCAATTAGATGGCTGTACCTGGTTCCGTGAGAAGACGTCTGATTTTTTTCTGTACGGAATGCAACAACTTGTCCGACGTTTGTATGTGGACCAAGATGGGGACTACGTCAAAAAATAATGACACATCGCATAAACGGCATTCCAAACTTTAAGAAAATGCAGAGCTCATGTAGAAATCTTTCACATTAATGAGATTATCTCCTCAAAGGTAAAACATTTCAGATCGCCCTTGCGTTGTTATAAGAGGGGAAGCAATTCATCATCATCATCATGTTGCATGTCATTGGAAGAACGTCGGTCTCATCACAGGCATTCGATAGGAATCCCGATCAAAAGTCAGTCTACCCGCCTGCTCCATGATCATGTTTAAGTTGTCCTTGATGTCATGTGTTCATCTACGTCTTGGTCGGCCCTGCCTCGTCTTACTGGAACAATTTCATCCATAACTGTTTTCCACTCCGTCATGGCGCTTGGTGTACCTAAAAAACCTGTTTTCGAGACATAACGTGAATTATAAGCCAGTTTTCTTCGACACTCAGATCTTGCAGGATGGCTGTATTTGTTATTTTCTTTATCCAATGTCTTTTAAGGATTCTTCTGTAGTATTTTTCTCGAAAGCCCCGATCCTCTTTCTTAATATTTGTGTTATGGTCCATGTTTCACATCTGTACATTGCCACCAGTATTGTGCCACAAATTTGGCACACTTTTCATATTCTGCATCGTTATAGACAATGGTCTCCTTATTTCTCTTGCGGAGTCCGCGTGGGCTAGTGGTTAAGTGACACGTCTCACAATCTGAAGGTGCTGGGTTCGCTCCCAAATTACAGAACCGGCTGTTACCCCAGGCAAACAAACCGTTACATAAAATGCAATACGAATTCGGATGCACTGTGCCGACAGGCGCAAAATAAAAACATAGTGTAGCGCACACCGCCTTAATGAACAGAGAAATAAGGCTACGCAAAGAAGAAGAAGAAGAAGAAGAAGAAGAAGAAGAAGAAGAAGAAGAAGAAGAAGAAGAAGAAGTAGAAGAACAATAGTTTCCCTTGCACAGTTCCCATCGTTTGTTATCAAAGAGCCAAGGTATTCAAAGTAATCCACGTGTTCAATTTCTTCACTACCAAAAGTGATCTTGGGTTAGGGTCTGTGTGGGCCAATGGACATTATCTTTTATGTTCTTTTTTTTTAAATATTCAAGAAACGATTATGATCTTCAATGTGCTTCTGAACGGACGTAACCAAATGTACCAGGCCCTAGACGCTGTTTGAGATCGTAAATGTGAAAAAAGCAATTCAGGGGCAATTAATTGGTCAAAGGGAGATAACTGCTATATGCCTATAATATATAGTAGTTGGTCCCAGTGATCAGAATAACTGTACTGGGTTGAGTGGGCAAAGAGCAAAGGTCACCGTCCATCGTAGACGATGATGGCATAATTTATTTTTCTAGCGCTATTTTTAGTAAGGATTAACTGCGCTACTTTTTATCCTCACGCTCTCGTCTAGAGCCGACCGACCCCAGTGGCAAAGTCAAGGACAAAACAACTAGGGGTCGACTACGAGATGCAGGGGACTCCACATCAAGCACCCGTGAAAAAGACGGCAGAGTCCGGAGTCGAACCCACACCACCTGATCACGAGACCGACGGCTCAACCACTTCGCCACGGAATGAGTCTATTATATATTGCTCCCTACCTCGACTTCCATCCAGTTCTCCATGGAAACCGCCTGTTCTCCTGGCAGCTAACTTCTTTACAAGGTGGGGTATAGACGTGATGTCCCGTAGTAGTTAGCAGCACGCAGATGAAGCCAAGCATAGCACAACAGCCTGGAGAACCCCAGCGAACTTACACCAGCATACTCGACATGTCAGGAAAGCTACTGCAACCCGCCACGTAACGCCCTGTTCGGGGCGCACAAAATAGTAGACGCACTCATTATGTAGATTGACCGTAACCGTGTACACATCGAGAAATGGACAGAAGATTCAGTTCAGGTGCCATCTCCGCATTCGAAGGTCGGCTGCAATGGATCTCTAGTGTACTCTATCTCTTGCCGTAATGGTGCAATCTGGCAGGCCTTTTTCAGTCCATCCCCTGGTGTTATCCACCCACTTAAAACGTTGTCTGCCTCTTGAACGACTGCCTTCCACTCTACCCTCCAGTATGGTCTTTAAAAAGGAGGTATTTCTTGTTATATGACCAAAATAACGTAACCGTCTAACCATGATTTCGGCCATTAATTCTCTTTTCACCCCGAACTTTTTAAATACCTTCACATTTATTTTATTTTCCAAGAAATGCGACCTCAATATTCTTGTTCAACTTGTTGGGATCAAGATGCTGAGCAGCGCAAGAGCTGCAGTGGTCAGCGACCCATAGCTGACTGGTAGCGTCAGGGCCAGCGAACCAGAGCTGCCAAGACCCTTCTACACCTCCACGTGGTGACCTGGATAACAGGCTGCAGCAGGGCAGACTGGCTAAGGAGAAGGGATCGAAGAGGGAATGCTAACCCGGTATTCAAAAAATGCTTGCTGAAGTCAGATTTGTTGGACCGAAAGGTGCAAATATCGCAGTCAAGCTGTAAACTACGACACAACGCATTCCCTTTCTCTGGACTACATTCTGCTACTTTAGCCCTTTCAGGGTTTGGTAGCGGGAGATTGAGAACGAAGAAGAAGAAGAAGAAGAAGAAGAAGAAGAAGAAGAAGAAGAAGAAGAAGAAGTTCAACTTGTTAATCATTGTCCATGTTTCTCCGCCATAAAGTAGTGACGAGTATACATAACACCTGGCAATTCTTATTTTCAATTGAAGATTTATCTGTTTTATGTCGCATGCTGCTGAATACCATCTTGGCCCTGACTATTCTCTTTCGGAAATCCTTTTCACAGCTGCCTTCTTCCGTTATTATATGACCTAGATAGGAGAAGCTTTGTACCTATTCCAGTAGTTGATCTTTTATTTTTATCTGCATACATGGTTTCTTGTCACTTTTCCCAAATATCATAGTCTGTTTTCTTTATGTTTATGTCTAATCCAAACTGTTGACAGTTGGATGGATAGACGTACAAATAAATAAACAGACAGAATGACAAATGGTTTGACAAATCCACGTACAAAGACATACACAGTTCAATAGATAAAAGGCTCATAGACAAAGGAAATGAAGATAAGAGTTTACAAAGTGTTGACTAAGAGCAGATATTAAGTTTTATTTAAACCTGCACCTCAGATGTTATCTCACGAAGTTACGTGTCGCAGACACCCTTCTAAGTATGCTCGCATCACGAGGCTGCAATTTCAGGCCTGGGAGTTAGACTGCGTGTTCAGTTTCTGAGTTGAGCGCGACGCGTCAGGTGACCACGTCTGGCGTACAAAAAAGGAAGGTAATTATAGCATGCGAGTCAGGCCAAGGACATGCGAACAGCTGTTACGAACTGCTTCTCTCAAGTATTTGCGAAACGTAATTTGCCTTCATCAGCAAACATACAATATTAGCGTGCAAATGATGGCTAATAATGCCACCTTTTCGTGTGGGTTTTTTTGCAGGCTCTTTTGCATTCTTCGATAAAGTTATTAAGTTTCATGTATGCAATAGTATGAAGGCATGTTTGCGACAGCCAATGTACTATTAGCAGCTATTGAAACAGTGTGTACATACAGCTAGGACAAAGCTCTCTTCAAATTCCACGTCCCTAAAGCTGCGCAATATGATCTCAGAGTCTAGAGATGTTCTGTTCTGTTCTGTTCCTACTATACGACTTTGCTAAGTTTTTCTCAGTAAATTGTGAAAGGTGTGGGTACTGCTGGTTCCTGCAGGTCGCTGATTATATACACTTCTGCGCGGTTCTCTCTTGTGCCCCAGTCCGCTCGAACCTAGTCCGATAACATAGATCTAGTCTGTGAACTTCTGATTCATCTCTTGCGGTGTATTCATTTAACATAGTCTTCATCTAACATAGTCTTCATCTAACAAAGTCTTCATCTAACAAAGTCTTCATCTAACACAGTCTTCATCTAACATAGTCTTCATCTAACAAAGTCTTCATCTAACAAAGTCTTCATCTAACAAAGTCTTCATCTAACATAGTCTTCATCTAACATAGTCTTCATCTTACATAGTCTTCATCTAACATAGTCTTCATCTAACACAGTCTTCATCTAACATAGTCTTCATCTTACATAGTCTTCATCTAACATAGTCTTCATCTAACAGACCTGGCATTGAAAGACTTCAAAATGTCACTTAAATCCAGTTGCGTGTGCTGATCTTTCTCAAAGCGGACTAGGTTCGTGGACATCTTTTACTATTCGGAGGTAGAGGAACACTCTCCATATAATGTACAGTATGTAGCTTATCAATGACATATTTGCCC
>JAVGWX010000022.1:34130026-34172526 GCA_036924085.1 Ariolimax columbianus | reverse complement strand
GAATAAAGGCCGCTTGATCATGCCGGAGTTAGTCTTAGTCTTAATGTCTACAGGGCAAATATCTCTGTACAGGTTCTAGCTCTGACGTGAGCTGGATGTAGCCGAGAGGAGGATTTCCTCCTTAGTGGGCTAGGCTCTAGTAGCTTTTTACTCCGCTACGTAAGAGCAAGTGCCGTGGAGGGTGCTTAAGCGTGTTAATAGATTCAATCACGTGATCAAGACGCTAAACAGCGCATTAGCTGCAGCGGTCAGTGACCCAAAGCTGACTGCTTGAGTTAGGGCCCATGCACCAGAGCTGATAAGACCCTTCTACACCTCAACGTGGTGATCCTGGATAACAAACTGTAACAGAGCAGGCCGGCTAAAGAGAAGGGATCGAATAAAAATGTCTGCTGCCGAAGACGGATGTGTCGGGCCGAAAATACAAATATCGCAGTCAAGGTGTAAACTAGCGACACAACGCAATCCGGTCTCCGGACTCATCCTGGTAGCTACAAAGTAGTGTTCATGGCTAGATAGCGGGAGATTAAGAACGAACGAAGAAGAAGACGACTCAAACACTTGACAGGGATCAAGATGCTGAGCAGCGCATGAGCTGTAGTGGTCAGCGACCCATAGCTGACTGCTAGCGTCAGGGCCAGCGAACCAGAGCTGCCAAGACCCTTCTACACCTCCACGTGGTAATCTTGGATAATAGGCTGCAGCAGGGCAGACTGGCTAAGGAGAAGGGATCGAAGAGGGAATGCTAACCCGGTACTCAAAAAATGATTGATGGACTACATTCTGCTACTTAAGCCCTTTCAGGGTTTGGTAGCGGGGTATTGAGAATGAACGAAGCCAAGCCAAACACTGGACATAATAATAAAAACATAATAATAATGTTCATGTAGTCGTCAAAGGCCCGTTGTGTCGATCGACCACTGCCCTGTTTAACCGCTGAAGCTTTGTCCATGCGTAGCGTGTCGACCGAAATCCTTACAGACTCCCCAGGTTGAGCCGAGTGCTCCGCTGCCTTGTGATGACGGCCGCGAGGAGTGTGTTAAACCAATGTTTGTGTCTGGCTTTCCGTGTCTGTCCGTGTCAAAGTCCCTGTTTTTCCGCGTCCCGCGCTTAGGCTTGTGAACGTGTCCACCTTTTCGTCAACGTGACCCTTGCTGTGCTGAGAATACGAGGTTAGGAGAGGTATCGTGTAACCTTCGGTTGAGGTTGCCGCAGGCAGGAGGAAGTCGGATTCAGTCCTCGCAGAAATTTCTTTGAGTAGTGATAACCTGGACTTTCTGGTGGGCAGTTAAGCGGAACGTTGAACTCAATCATGGACCGGTCTCCCATGGTCCAAGCCAGGCATGAAATACAGCAAAATGCAGCATAACTAACAGGACAACCGATCAAAAGCACATCAATTCCACAGAATAAAGTCCTTGATACCACCTGGTAAAGGAGTTTTGAAATATAATCCGAACAGGAACCACAAAACTTCAGAAAACGACACAAACACCGGAGCGAGTCATGCGCGGTCATTTTCCTTTTTCTTGACTTTTTCAAAACATGACTGATTTTTCTAAAATTCATTGATAATTTAAAAAAAACAAATCAAATGGCCAGTTCAAGAAACCTCAAATTAATCCCATACCTGTAGACACCTGTAGACACATGTAGACACACACAGAAGTAAACATAAATAACTAATATCGTATAGAATAAAAGAGAGCAAGATGCCGAGCACTGCATAAACTGTAGCGGACGGAGCCCAAAGCTGACTGCTAGCTTCAGGGTCAGCGATCCAGACCTGTCACGACACTTCTCCACCTCCACGTGATGGTCTTTGATAACAGGCTGCAACAGAGCAGACTGGCTAAGGTTCAGCGATCCAGAGCTGACAAGACACTTCTCCACCTCCACGTGATGGTCTTGGACAACAGGCTGCAACAGAGCAGACTGGCTAAGGTTCAGCGATCCAGAGCTGACAAGACACTTCTCCACCTCCACGTGATGGTCTCGGAAAACAGACTGCAACAGAGCAGACTGGCTAAGGTTCAGCGATCCAGAGCTGACAAGACACTTCTCCACCTCCACGTGATGGTCTTGGACAACAGGCTGCAACAGAGCAGACTGGCTAAGGTTCAGCGATCCAGAGCTGACAAGACACTTCTCCACCTCCACGTGATGGTCTCGGAAAACAGACTGCAACAGAGCAGACTGGCTAAGAAGAAAAGATCGAAGAAGGAAGGTTAACCCGGCACCCACAAATGCCTGCTGAAGTCGGATGTGTCGGACCAGAAAGTGCAAATATCACAGGCAAGCTGTAAACGCATTTGGTTCTACTGATTACATCTTGCTTCTCGTAAAGCCCTTTTTAGGGCTTGGTAGCGGGAGTTTGAGAACGAACGAAGGGAGAAGAGGGAAAAGAAAACGTATTTACTTGGAACGCTCGGTATCCAGACAGACATGTTCATATATGTTGCCAGGTAGCCGAAGGCAACGCTCACGAAAGCAGCAGCTGGAAAGGCCTGGTATCGAGATGACCGCGCACCAGGGACCAAGGCTGGTAAGCGGACTGAACAGCGTTCAGAAAGTAATGGCAAACTACTGAATGGAAAATTGCCAAGAAACTCATGACAGTCTTTGTCTGTCTGTCTGTCTGCCTGTCTGTCTGTCTGTCTGTCTCTCTCTCTCTCTCTCTCTCTCTCTCTCTGTATCTGTGTGTGTCACTCCTAGCTCTTTTCCTCTCTCGCTGAGCGGTCAGAAAGCAATGGCAAACTACTGAATGGAAAATTGCCAAGAAACTCATGACAGTCTTTGTCTGTCTGTCTGTCTGTCTCTCTCTCTCTCTCTCTCTCTCTCTCTCTCTCTGTCTATCCTTCGCTCCCCCCCCCCTCTCTATGCCCCTGTCTCTCTCTCTCTCCTTATATATATATATATATATATATATATAATATATATATATATATATGGGTGTGTAAGTGTTCAGAAACAAGTATGCTGTCTTTTCTTGCCTTTCCGTGGTGGCGTACCGAGTGAAGCGAAATTATTTTGTTGCTGTGTTTGGAAGAAATCACTAGGCCTGATGACCATTGATCGCTTTTTTGGCCATTGGCTTAGTTGGCACCGATTCCACACCTCTAGACCAGTATTCTTTTCATTAGTCAAAATAAACAATTTTATTTTGTTCCCCTATTGTTCTAGAGCGGAGTTCATCTCTCCCGTGCTATGCATTTTTTCGGCACAAGCACATCCCCTAAAGGGTTAACGTTCCCTATGGCTCTACCTTGTTGAATCCAAAAAAATTAATATTTAAGTCCTGGGCCCTGTCACTACCCTCACAGCTACGCAGTTAAACCCACCCTCTTGATATAATTTGAAGCAGTATTACAAAATGTTGCCCCATTTAGTTAACGATCTAAGGGAGATAACCTTGAAAATATACTAATACAAAGGCAGCTAATCATATAGTCGCATCATTTTATCAATAATTTCCGTTCAGATATTTCTGATATGATCCATTATTGGTGTTGTAGATAATATCTGTAGATATGTTATCTGTTTTTGCCAACCCCCTCTCCCCTCTATTCCCTCCAAAATACTTCTGTTGCACTACTAGCATATAAATAACGGTCGTAATCGTAGTACACAAAGGTTCCCTATACCACTGTCGCATTTATGACATGGTGACATACTGATAATGCACTACACGAAGCTAGTAAACAACCACATCACATGGTTTCCTTGACTCTCGAATCGCTACCTGTGCGCGTATGAATTTAATTTAATTTTCATTTCAGGACAACTAGTTCGCCATTTCTCCACTGTTTTTATATACAGACTGCGATTAAAGCACATATATCAGTGTTGGAAGAAAGAAAGATTCGGAAGAAGGGAAGATTCAGTGTTAGAAGAAAATATATCAGTATTGGAACAAGGGAAGATTCAGTGTTAGAAGAAAAGATATCAGTATTGGAACAAGGGAAGATTCAGTGTTAGAAGAAAAGAGATCAGTATTGGAACAAGTCAGGATATCAGTGAAAAGTTGAAATAGTATTGGAACACGATGAGCTATCAGTATTTGAACAAATGAAATATCAGTATTGGAACAACATGAGATATCAGTATTGGAATAAGTCAAGATATCAGTACTGGAACAAGTCAAGATATCAGTTTTGGAACAAGTCCAGATATCAGTATTGGAAAACGTTGACATATTAGTCTTAGAACAAGTTGAGATATCAGTATTGGAACAAGTCAAAATATCAGTATTGGAACAAGTCAAAATATCAGTACTGGAACAAGTCAAAATATCAGTATTGGAACAAGTCAAAATATCAGTACTGGAACAAGTCAAAATATCAGTATTGGAACAAGTCAAAATATCAGTACTGGAACAAGTCAAAATATCAGTATTGGAACAAGTCAAAATATCAGTACTGGAACAAGTCAAAATATCAGTATTGGAACAAGTCAAAATATCAGTATTGGAACAAGTCAAGATATTAGTATTGGAGCAAGTCTGAATATCAGTATTGTAATTAGTCCATATATCAGCACTGGAACAAGTTGAAATATCAGTATTGGAAAATACACAGATATGAACATTGGAGAAAGCACAGCGATGAAGAGGCTGAGCAGTGAATAAGCTGCAGCCGTCACCAACCCTTAGCTACTAGTGTCAGGGCCAGCGAACCAGAACTGCCAAGAACCTTCTATACCTCCACGCGGTTATCCTGGATAACAGGCTGCAACAGAGCAGACTGGCTAAGGAAAAGGGATCGAAGAGGGAGATCAACGCGATACTTACAAACGCATGCTGGAGTCAGATGTGTCGGACTGAAAGGTGCAAATATCGCAATCAAGCTGCAAACTACGACATACCGTATTCCGTTCTCCGGACTACATCGGCTACATGCAAAATCCTTTCCAGGGCTTGGTAGTGAGAGTTTGATAACGAACGAACAAGGGGAAGCATAGATAGATATCAACATAAAAACAAGACAGAATATCAACATAAAAATAAGACAGAATATCAACATTAAAAAAGACAGAATATCAACATAAAAACAAGACAATATTAACATAAAAACAAGACAGAATATCGACATAAAAAAAAGAAAACATTTCAACATAAAAACAATACAATATCAACATAAAAAACAGGCAGAATATCGACATAAAGACAATACAGAATATCAACATAAAAACAAGATAGAATATAATCATAAAAACAAGAAAACATTTCAACATAAAAACAATGCAATATCAACATAAAAACAAGTTAGAATATCAACATAAAAACAAGACAGAATAGCAACCATCCAGTAAAACGAAATGTTAAGAATAAAACCAGGTACACCTGGAGTTACAGGTGGGAGACGGGAAGAACAGGTCGCAGTGAATTTAGCGAAATGTCACAGCCAAAAAGTAACGATGACATAAATAAACTACATAGAAGAGATCAAAGTCTCATCTTTCAGTTCCGAACAGGACATACCAGAGTCAATAACCACTTGAACCGCATCAATTCCCAGCGACTGCCCTTGTGCAGACATTGCTCTGATCCTGGTGAAACAGTTCGACACCTACTTATTGAGTGCACGACGCTTGCGAACACGAGAAAATGATACTTACTAGCACTGCTGACAATTGCCAACACACTGTACGGAGCAGTGACACAACTGAAGAAGACCTGTATAAGAATGGCATTGGGCTGCCAAGAGCTGGCTTGCTCAGCAGCAATAGGATAACAAGAACAATAACAACAACAGCAACAACAACAATTCGATGAATTTGCAGACACAGAAAGAAAGTACGGTGTAAAAAGCAAGTCCTTATATCCCACAAGAATTAACTAAATATTCAGACAGGAGTCAGAAAGGATCATCACTGTTTTGGATACAATACTCTGATACCGACAGTGTTGTCTCCATTTGTGTTCCTGGATACGCGGTAGCCATAGCTGCAAAATGTAAACAAAATTGTTTCTTTTTTCCAGTTTTCATTAAAAGACTGGATACTATGTGCGGCTGTAAATCACGTGAGGCTGTGTATCACGTGCGACTGTGTATCACGTGCGACTGTGTTTTTCAATGGCAGCTGCACTATTTTGGTAAGGTCGCAGTGTTGAGTCAACATTGGACGTCTAGCGGACAACATTAATCAAGGACTCGTCACAAATGCTCTCCTGGGACAGAGATCATTTAGCTGCAATTTGATTTATAACATTTTTGCAAAAGTGCGAACCATAATGTTTGTGTCTTATCCTTCCACATTGTCCCTGTGCCCAGCAACACACTTTGTGCACCTGTCCACTAGCTTGTGGATGTCCAACACACTTTGTGCACCTGTCCACTAGCTTGTGGATGTCCAACACACTTTGTGCACCTGTCCACTAGCTTGTGGATGTCCAACACACTTTGTGCACCTTTCCACTAGCTTGTGGATGTCTAACACACTTTGTGCACCTGTCCACTAGCTTGTGGATGTCCAACACACTTTGTGCACCTGTCCACTAGCTTGTGGATGTCCAACACACTTTGTGCACCTGTCCACTAGCTTGTGGATGTCCAACACACTTTGTGCACCTGTCCACTAGCTTGTGGATGTCCAACACACTTTGTGCACCTGTCCACTAGCTTGTGGATGTCCAACACACTTTGTGCACCTGTCCACTAGCTTGTGGATGTCCAACACACTTTGTGCACCTGTCCACTAGCTTGTGGATGTCCAACACACTTTGTGCACCTGTCCACTAGCTTGTGGATGTCCAACACACTTTGTGCACCTGTCCACTAGCTTGTGGATGTCCAACACACTTTGTGCACCTGTCCACTAGCTTGTGGATGTCCAAGACACTGTGTGCACCTGTCCACTAGCTTGTGGATGTCCAACACACTTTGTGCACCTGTCCACTAGCTTGTGGATGTCCAACACACTCTGTGCACCTTTGCACTAGCTTGTGGATGTCCAACACACTTTGTGCACCTGTCCACTAGCTTGTGAATGTCCAACACACTTTGTGCACCTGTCCACTAGCTTGTGGATGTCCAACACACTTTTTGCACCTGTCCACTAGCTTGTGAATGTCCAACACACTTTGTGCACCTGTCCACTAGCTTGTAGATGTCCAACACACTTTGTGCACCTGTCCACTAGCTTGTGGATGTCCAACACACTTTGTGCACCTGTCCACTAGCTATTGGATGTCCAAGACACTTTGTGCACCTGTCCACTAGCTTGTGGATGTCCAACACACTTTGTGCACCTGTCCACTAGCTTGTGGATGTCCAACACACTTTGTGCACCTGTCCACTAGCTTGTGAATGTCCAACACACTTTGTGCACCTGTCCACTAGCTTGTGGATGTCCAACACACTTTGTGCACCTGTCCACTAGCTTGTGAATGTCCGACACACTTTGTGCACCTGTCCACTAGCTTGTGGATGTCCAACACACTTTGTGCACCTGTCCACTAGCTTGTGGATGTCCAACACACTTTGTGCACCTGTCCACTAGCTTGTGGATGTCCAACACACTTTGTGCACCTGTCCACTAGCTTGTGGATGTCCAACACACTTTGTGCACCTGTCCACTAGCTTGTGGATGTCCAACACACTTTGTGCACCTGTCCACTAGCTTGTGGATGTCCAACACACTTTGTGCACCTGTCCACTAGCTTGTGGATGTCCAACACACTTTGTCCACCTGTCCACTAGCTTGTGAATGTCCAACACACTTTGTCCACCTGTCCACTAGCTTGTGGATGTCCAACACACTTTGTCCACCTGTCCACTACCTTGTGAATGTCCAACACATTTTGTCCACCTGTCCACTAGCTTGTGAATGTCCAACACACTTTGTCCACCTGTCTACTACCTTGTGAATGTCCAACACACTTTGTCCACCTGTCCACTAGCTTGTAGATGTCCAACACACTTTGTCCACTAGCTTGTAGATGTCCTCTATGTAAAAAATGTTATCTCTAATCAATCTTGCACTGCCCCCATTGTCAGCTGCCTCGATACCCAAATGCTACACACATTGGTGTAACGGAAGCCATCAAGGATAATCTTGTACGCAGAGGAGAGACTATTATTGAAATCAATGGATATTTCATCAATAGTGACTCGTCTTTTGCCACAGGCTAGCTGGTCGATCTCCTGTTTCACTGTGTCAGCTGCCTCGCTTGCTAGTTTCCCACGCCTCGGTTCATCAATCACGCTTTGTCTTCCGTTTTGAAATCTTCCTAAAATAATATTCTCTGACTCAAATAACTATCTCCATACTGAACCTTCATTTTTACATAGATTTGAGAAGGTTTCACATTCTGTGATCATTAAAAAAAACACAACTAATAACCCCTCCTTGTACACCACGTTGAAGTCAACAGTGGGGCAGCCATTCTGTACGCTATGTTGCGCATGCACATACTGCCCGATCGTCACAATTCCTACATGGAGTAGTGCTAAAAAGCAGTTTTGTGTCCTGGTTTAGGATTTTCTGTTGTACATACTTTTCGTATAATAACATTGCTGTTACTTAATAACTGT
This sequence comes from Ariolimax columbianus, assembly GCA_036924085.1. Lineage (NCBI taxonomy): Eukaryota > Metazoa > Mollusca > Gastropoda > Stylommatophora > Arionidae > Ariolimax > Ariolimax columbianus. The sequence goes on along the minus strand of JAVGWX010000022.1, from coordinate 34,163,992 downwards.
CCCTCGTGTGCCAGGGGGCTTCAAATGAAAACTTTAAAAGTGGGAAATAAATAAGAAAAACAATGACTTTGTATTGTAACTTGTAAATATGGTTGCTAAGGATGTCAAGCGTGTGCTGCACGTGCTGTCGCGAAGCAGACGAACAATATGACGTACTATTCCAGTCACCGAGATGACCACCCTGCTCTTGACATTTTATCAACAAAGAAGCAGCGTTCTGTTATCAGTTTTCTTTTAGCAGCGAAAATGCCCTGAGGTACTTGCGTGTTAATTCACCCACCCCCAAATAAAAGAAATATCTATTTTTAGCACCAGATTAAAGGTAGCGACGTCACAAATTAGTTCACTTTTTAATGTAAGTGATGTCAAACATTTGTCGATAATAGACGCGAGTTTCTGCTTCTTTCTGTCGTCTCAGCAATGCACTTCTTGAGTTAGGGTTAGGGTTAGGATTAGGGTTATGACTATCATCTTTTCTACAATTCTATCTTTATTTAGCTCTTTACTTATTTAAAATAAAATTATATCGACCAGTCCTCCATTAAACCCTAAATGGAATCTCCCGTTACAGTCATCATATCGTATACATCATATACTGTCCATATGCTATCATATACGTAAGATGGCAACTCATTGAACTCTGTTTGGGGTGAATTAAAACGCAAGTACATGCCCTGAAAAAGGCGTTAAGAAACCGGTGGAAGCTTATGTCCTGTTCCACTATTTCACTGTCTATTTGTATTAGTAGTGTAGCTTTCGAGTCTGCTTTCTTCATTATTAACAGGACAGTTCATATCCAGAGTGGTTGTGACAGGGTCTTTGTGTATGACAAGGATTAGTATAAGCTTTCTGTGTTCTTGATTCCACCTCTCTGTCCCGCTATCAATCTTGTGTGGACACTGCCTCAGTATGGGAATTCTCAGACCTGTTTTAATTACGTGCTTCTAACCTGAATATTTAGTGTTTTCTCTATTCAAATGATTTTCATTGCCTCGGTCTTTCCTGTACTCGTCCTCATGTTATATCTATCGCAGATATTACCAAGGGCATTGAGGTTCTCGGAGGTCATTTTCATTGGATATACCCCACGTGTATATCGCCGGCTGGGTGGGTTGCGTTCCCCGGAAGCTGATATTTACCAAATGACGCAGGTTCAGTGCAGGACCCTCTGCCTGTTCGCGTTTGGCGTTCCGTACATTCCATGTAAGTCAGGAGATGTCACAAGAAAGCGATAAAGATTAGTACGGCCAGGCCTTCCAGGGAGGGTTATCTCGCTAAACGTTCATGACATCCCCGTCTGGATAATTAGGATTTTTATAATCCTCTTCATCTTCGTCCTCTTCATCTTCGTCCCCTTCTTCTTCGTCCTCTTCTTCTTCGTCCCCTTCTTCTTCGTCCTCTTCATCTTCGTCCTTTTCATCTTCGTCCTCTTCATCTTCGTCCCCTTCATCTTCGTCCCCTTCTTCTTCGTCCTCTTCATCTTCGTCCTCTTCATCCTCGTCATCTTCTTCTTCGTCCCCTTCTTCTTCGTCCTCTTCTTCGTCCTCTTCATCTTCGTCCTCTTCATCTTCGTCCCCTTCTTCTTCGTCCTCTTCTTCTTCGTCCTCTTCTTCGTCCTCTTCATCTTCGTCCCCTTCTTCTTCGTCCTCTTCTTCTTCGTCCCCTTCTTCTTCGTCCTCTTCATCTTCGTCCTTTTCATCTTCGTCCTCTTCATCTTCGTCCCCTTCATCTTCGTCCCCTTCTTCTTCGTCCTCTTCATCTTCGTCCTCTTCATCTTCGTCCTCTTCTTCTTCGTCCCCTTCTTCTTCGTCCTCTTCTTCGTCCTCTTCATCTTCGTCCTCTTCATCTTCGTCCCCTTCTTCTTCGTCCTCTTCTTCTTCGTCCTCTTCTTCGTCCTCTTCATCTTCGTCCCCTTCTTCTTCGTCCTCTTCATCTTCGTCCCCTTCATCTTCGTCCCCTTCATCTTTGTCCCCTTCTTCTTCGTCCTCTTCTTCTTCGTCCCCTTCTTCTTCCTTCTCGTCTTATTTCTAGTTTTCCTTGTCTTCTTTCTCGTCTTCTTTCTCTTCCTACTTCTCTTCCTCCTCCCCTTTTTCCTCTTCTATCTTCATCATCGTCTTCCTCCTCGCCTTCCTCCTTTTCTTCCTCCTTCTCTTTCTCTTTTTCCTTTTTCTCCTTCACCCTCTTCTCTCTCGTGTTCTTCATCTTTTCCCTCCTCTTCTTCTCTACTTTTTCATTCTTCCTTCTCCTCGTGCTCTTCCTTCTCTTCCTCGTCCTCTTCCTCCTCTTCCTATTTCTCCTCTTTCTCGTCCTATTTCTCCTCTTCCTCCTCTCCCTCGTCCTCTCCTTCATCTTCCTTGTCCTATTTCTCCTCTCCTTTTCCTCTTCTTCCTCGTCCTTTCTTACTCCTCCACTTACTACTCTTCTCCTTATCTTCTTCCTCATCTACTTCTTCTTCTTAGCTTCTTCTTCTTACTCCTCTTCTTCTCCTCCTACGTTCGCCCTCATGTAATCGTATCTACATCCCTTCTAAACATGGTAATCCTTCTCAGGCTTATATCACTGCCATACAAACATCACTGAAGAGGGCCAAGCTGCCACTGTGCTCCTCTCGTGGAGCCGGCAGACCTCGAGAAATTATTACACCATTAGTTTGTTCCCACCACATAGGTGTTAACTCAGCAAGAGTAACTTCGAATGATAACAGCAACAACAACAACAACAACAACAGCAACAATAACAACAGCAACAACAACAACAGCAACAGCAGCAATAACACCAACAACAACAACAACAACAGACCAGACATTTTCATTACGCTAAAATTACATTTCTACACACATTTTTATTCCATTTATTCGATGAAAGGGCAGTAACTGATATATTATCGATTATCACGTGACTTATTTCAGAACGATAGAACAGAGCCCTTCATCCTGGGGCCCTTGCACCCACCAGGGCGCGATATTAGCTTCAGGTTGGTGGTAGCAAAATAATTACATTCTGTATTAAAAAGATATAACTTTTATTATTATTGTTATTATTATGTCAATGGTGAGGTTACACATCCTGAGGAAACTGTGGCAGAATACCAAACAAACGTAATTCTCTGAAAGTTGGACTCAGGTCAATCTCCTTTTATTCTCTCTCTCTATATCTATCTCTTTCTCTCTCTCTTTCTCTCTTGCTCTTTCTCTCTTTCTCTCTCTTTTTCTCTCTTTCTTGATCTCTCTCGTTCTTTATCTACTTTGTCTCTTTCTCTCTCTCTCTCTTTCTCTCCCACTCCAACATACACGTTCGCGCTCTCAGTTTGAGGCTCTTCCATTGCACTACGGCTATGGTTGACTTCTCAGATGGCTCTAACTAGCACAGGTACCTACAGAAGCACACACGCATTCAAGCACTGGTTAATACATAATAATAATAATAGCTGTCCATCGTTGTCGATGAGGACCGCCGACATCATCCTTGTCACAGATTTCCCTGTTGGGTGTGGGTGCGCATGTGGCTGAACAGGCCAATGCGAGCACGAAAACATCTGCTACATATCGGGCACACGAGGTTTGTAGAAGGGGATGGTGTTCCCGCTGCTCGGGATTTCCGCGTCTCGCGTCTGTTCTGGGCTTTCACAACACGGTCATCTTCACCGGCAGCTACACCCGATTTGACTGCACTTCTCCAGTCAGATCTGTTTTTCGCAAGACCTTCCCAGGTGTCGAAGTCTATCTGGCAACTTTTTAGTGAGTCCTTCAGACCGTCTTTAAAACGTTTCTTTGGGCGCCCTCTCTCGCGCCATCCGTCTCTCAGCTCGCCGTAGAGAAGCTTCTTTGGGAGCCGCTCGTCTGACATACGGACGAGGTGTCCGGCCCATCCTAGTCGTGCTTTTTCTAGCAGTGCATGTATGCTGGGCATGTTAGCCCTCGAGAGAACCTCGATGTCAGTGACACGATCTTGCCATCGGATGTGGAATATTCGCCTCAGGCAACCTGTGTGGAAGTGTTTTAACCTCCTTGCATGTCCAGAGTATACAGTCCAGCTTTCGCAAGCGTATAGTAGGGTTGGAATGATGGTTGCACGGTAGACTTTCAATTTGGTCTTGACGCTGATGCCACGACGTGCCCAGACCATCGAGCGCATTCTACCAAAGGCTGTGCTGGCCTTTGCTATTCTGCTTGCCACCTCATCGTCTAGGCTGACAGATCTCGACAGCGTGCTACCCAGATATGTGAATTTGTCTACGGCATTCAACGTCTGCCCGCTGACTGTAGTCTCTGGTTTTGTGTACGGCATGCCTGGTGCGGGTTGGTACATGACCTCTGTTTTTTTGGCATTTATGGTCAGGCCAAAGTTTTCGCATGCGGCAGAGAACTGGTCCATTCCAACCTGCATGTTCAGTTCTGAGTTGCTCATTAGAGCACAGTCGTCAGCAAATACAAGTTCCCTGATTATGTCGCCAGCCACTTTGGTTTTGGCCTTCATTCTTCTGGAATTGAGTAACTTGCCATCTGTGCGGTACTTTATGGGTATTCCAAGCTCCAATGATCTGAAGGCGTCTGTCATCGTGGCCGCGAACATCATGCTGAACAAAGTCGGGGCGAGTACACATCCTTGTTTTACTCCGTTTGATACTAGAAACGTTTTAGAGATTGCACCGCTGTCCAGTACACGAGCACACATGGCTTCGTGTAGCTGTTTCACCATTGTTATGAACTTGTTGGGGCAGCCAAACTTAGACATTATAATCCACAGCCCTCCTCTGTTTACTGTATCAAATGCCTTTGTCAAATCAATAAATGTGGTGTACAAGGCCTGATTTTGCTCTCGACACTTCTCTTGTACTTGGCGAGCGGCAAAAATCATGTCCACTGTTCCTCTTCCGGCTCTGAATCCACATTGGCTTTCTGGGAGGTGGTGGCTTTGTTCAAGGTGTTTGTTGAGCCTGTTTAGTAGTAAGCGCGCTAGGATCTTGCCTGCTACGGAGAGTAGCGATATTCCTCGATGATTGTCGCATTCCTGACGGTTGCCTTTTCTTTTGTATAGGTGAATGATTGAGGCGTCCTTTAGCTCCTGCGGAATTTTACCTTCAGCCCACATGTGACAGAAGAGTTCAGTGATCCTTCTGGTGAGGGATGGGCCAGCTGTCTTATATACCTCTGCTGGTATTGCATCAGCTCCTGGAGCTTTTCCTATAGATAGTGAACTGATTGCCCTGTCGACTTCCTCCTCAGTAATGACTTCATCCAACGCCAGGTTCAGTTCCACCTGCGGCATTCGCCGGATGGCCTCTTTATTTATGGACGATGGGTGGTTTAGTATTTTGCAGAAGTGGTCTGCCCATCTGTCTAGAATCTGAACCTTATCTGTTAGCAGTACCCCATCCGCACTGCGAACTGGAGTATTACTAGAGGGCTGCGGGCCGTAGAAAGCTTTCAGTGCCTCGTAAAACCGTTTGGTGTCATGACGCTCGGCGAACATCTCAATTTCGTCAGCTCTTTTGCTGAGCCAGGAGTCTTGCATCTCTCTAAGACTGGTCTGGACAGCTTTGCGAGCAGTATTGAACGCAGCTTTTGCTGTCGGAGATGGTGTGTCCCTCTGGTATTCCCTGTGCGCTTCATGTTTTGCATCGAGAAGGCCCTGTATTTCTAGATCGTTCTCATCAAACCAGTCCTTATGCTTGCGCGTGATTGGGCCAATGTGTTTAACAGCTGTATCGTAGAGTGTGTTTCTCAATGATGCCCAGTTCTTTTCGATGTCGTTCTTTTCAAAACGAAGCCCAGACAGTCTACCCTCAAGCTCTTCCTGGAAGCCTCCTCTCGTGGGTTCGTATTTCAACTGAGAGACATTTAGCCTCCTCGGTGGTTTCTTTCCCTGGGGGCGCATTTTGGGCTGGATCTTGAAGTTTAGCTTGGCAATGACAAGTCGATGGTCGGTCCAACATTCTGCACCACACATGCTCTTCGTTACCATAGCATCCGTTAATACATACTGATAAGACTATGACATGCCTACAAGACTACGTCTGGGGTTGAAAGGAGCGTGTCTCCGCCAGTAGATTCAGAGAGGCAAATCTTTAACAAAAAAAAAAAGAACATTTTGAGAACATGTATTGTTCCAGTCGGAGTATACGACTGTGAAACATGGACAGTACCAAAACCTAAAGCAGAAGAATAGAGTCCTTCAAGTGGAAATGTTATAGAAACGTTTCAGAATATCATGTACCGAAAAATAAGAAGAATGTATATCCGACAAGAGTTCGGCATATGGTTCATGTATGCCAAACAGGCTCATAAATTCCATCATCAACAGAAAATTTAAAAACTTTGACCACAACAAAAGACACAATGGCCTTGAGAGAACGGTGATGGGAGGTATAGTGCTGGGCAAGAGAGGTAGAAGCAGACCAAGAAGGTCGTGGCACCAAGATGTCAAGGAATGCTTGGGCATGACTCTGGAGCAGGCTGGAGATTTGGCAAAAGATCAAGTTTATTTCAGACGGGCTGTGGCAGGTTATGGCTGTAAATCATGGACGATTACCAAAACTTCTAGACAAATAATCGAATCCTAGGAGTCAAAATGTTACAGAAAGATCTTCAAAATTCCATGGACAGAGAAAAAACAAAACAAATGTAGACATCCAGCAAGAGTTGAGCATAGAGGAGAACTGGTTTATCAATTCGATTTTGGCTAGAAAATGCAAACACTTTGGTCACACGAAGAGACGCGACGGTCTTGAAAGAACGGTGATGGAAGCTATGGTGCCAGGCAAAAGAGGAAGAGATAAACCAAGAAGACGATGGCACCAAGATATCCAGGAATGCCTGGGTATGACTGTGGCGGAGGCTGGAGTTTTGGCAAGGGAACGAGTTTCTTTCAAACAGACTTTGATGGGCGCGACGTTCTACAAAGGACATGCTACATGATGATGGGCTGAGACGGAAGCTAAGTTCTGCAAATGACATGCCGCTTGATGATGATGATGTATTAAAAACATTAAAAATACACAGACTCAGTGAACGATTAAGAAATTTTGTTCAATTTAGATTTAAGTGGGCGGTCAGAAAAATGTACACTCACAAAAATTATAAAGGTGAAGGCCAACTTTAAAAGGGTTGGCAAGCCGTGTTCTGGAACATGGGTCGCATTGATTGGCATACATTCTTTAAAAAAAAGCCAAATAGCACATACTTTGGGCTTTCTAGGCCAACAGGCATACTTGAGGATATTCTTGTATGTAGGTCGTTCCGTTTAATCGTGAAGTTTGAAATTTTAAAGTTTTTGGAAATGTAAAAATCCATAAGTGGCTTTCAGCATGAACAATAACAAAATAGACGTGGGCTGGATTTGGCCCATTGTCCGTAGTTTCGCGATACCCGTTCTAAAACAGTTAATTGAAGAACGTAAAATAATAATATTGGACATTGAAGAACAGCACTAAAGAAATATAGAACTAACACTAGACATTGTAGGGCAAACTAAAGAAATATAGAACTAACACTAGACATTGTAGGGCAAACTAAAGAAATATAGAACTAACACTAGACATTGTAGGGCAAACTAAAGAAATATAGAACTAACACTAGACATTGTAGGGCAAACTAAAGAAATATAGAACTAACACTAGACATTGTAGGGCAAACTAAAGAAATATAGAACTAACACTAGATATTGTAGGGCAAACTAAAGAAATATAGAACTAACACTAGATATTGTAGGGCAAACTAAAGAAATATAGAACTAACACTAGATATTGTAGGGCAAACTAAAGAAATATAGAACTAACACTAGATATTGTAGGGCAAACTAAAGAAATATAGAACTAACACTAGATATTGTAGGGCAAACTAAAGAAATATAGAACTAACACTAGATATTGTAGGGCAAACTAAAGAAATATAGAACTAACACTAGATATTGTAGGGCAAACTAAAGAAATATAGAACTAACACTAGACATTGTAGGGCAAACTAAAGAAATATAGAACTAACACTAGACATTGTAGGACACACTAAAGAAATATAGAACTAACACTAGACATTGTAGGGCAAACTAAAGAAATATAGAACTAACACTAGACATTGTAGGGCAAACTAAAGAAATATAGAACTAACACTAGACATTGTAGGGTAAACTAAAGAAATATAGAACTAACACTAGACATTGTAGGGCAAACTAAAGAAATATAGAACTAACACTAGACATTGTAGGGCAAACTAAAGAAATATAGAACTAACACTAGATATTGTAGGGCAAACTAAAGAAATATAGAACTAACACTAGATATTGTAGGGCAAACTAAAGAAATATAGAACTAACACTAGATATTGTAGGGCAAACTAAAGAAATATAGAACTAACACCAGACATTGTAGGGCAAACTAAAGAAATATAGAACTAACACTAGATATTGTAGGGCAAACTAAAGAAATATAGAACTAACACTAGATATTGTAGGGCAAACTAAAGAAATATAGAACTAACACTAGACATTGTAGGGCAAACTAAAGAAATATAGAACTAACACTAGATATTGTAGGGCAAACTAAAGAAATATAGAACTAACACTAGATATTGTAGGGCAAACTAAAGAAATATAGAACTAACACTAGATATTGTAGGGCAAACTAAAGAAATATAGAACTAACATTAGATATTGTAGGGCAAACTAAAGAAATATAGAACTAACACTAGATATTGTAGGGCAAACTAAAGAAATATAGAACTAACACCAGACATTGTAGGGCAAACCAAAGAAATATAGAACTAACACTAGACATTGTAGGGCAAACTAAAGAAATATAGAACTAACACTAGACATTGTAGGGCAAACTAAAGAAATATAGAACTTACACTAGACATTGTAGGGCAAACTAAAGAAATATAGAACTAACACTAGACATTGTAGGGCAAACTAAAGAAATATAGAACTAACACTAGACATTGTAGGGCAAACTAAAGAAATATAGAACTAACACTAGACATTGTAGGGCAAACTAAAGAAATATAGAACTAACACTAGACATTGTAGGGCAAACTAAAGAAATATAGAACTAACACTAGACATTGTAGGGCAAACTAAAGAAATATAGAACTAACACTAGATATTGTAGGACAAACTAAAGAAATATAGAACTAACACTAGATATTGTAGGGCAAACTAAAGAAATATAGAACTAACACTAGATATTGTAGGGCAAACTAAAGAAATATAGAACTAACACCAGACATTGTAGGGCAAACTAAAGAAATATAGAACTAACACTAGATATTGTAGGGCAAACTAAAGAAATATAGAACTAACACTAGATATTGTAGGGCAAACTAAAGAAATATAGAACTAACACTAGATATTGTAGGGCAAACTAAAGAAATATAGAAATAACACTAGACATTGTAGTTCAAACTAAAGAAATATAGAACTAACACCAGACATTGTAGGGCAAACTAAAGAAATATAGAACTAACACTAGATATTGTAGGGCAAACTAAAGAAATATAGAACTAACACTAGACATTGTAGGGCAAACTAAAGAAATATAGAACTAGCACTAGCTATTGTAGGGCAAACTAAAGAAATATAGAACTAACACTAGACATTGTAGGGCAAACTAAAGAAATATAGAACTAACACTAGACATTGTAGGGCAAACTAAAGAAATATAGAACTAACACTAGACATTGTAGGGCAAACTAAAGAAATATAGAACTAACACTAGACATTGTAGGGCAAACTAAAGAAATATAGAACTAACACTAGACATTGTAGGGCAAACTAAAGAAATATAGAACTAACACTAGACAGTGTAGGGCAAACTAAAGAAATATAGAACTAACACTAGATATTGTAGGGCAAACTAAAGAAATATAGAACTAACACTAGATATTGTAGGGCAAACTAAAGAAATATAGAACTAACACTAGATATTGTAGGGCAAACTAAAGAAATATAGAACTAACACCAGACATTGTAGGGCAAACTAAAGAAATATAGAACTAACACTAGATATTGTAGAGCAAACTAAAGAAATATAGAACTAACACTAGATATTGTAGGGCAAACTAAAGAAATATAGAACTAACACTAGACATTGTAGGGCAAACTAAAGAAATATAGAACTAACACTAGATATTGTAGGGCAAACTAAAGAAATATAGAACTAACACTAGATATTGTAGGGCAAACTAAAGAAATATAGAACTAACACTAGATATTGTAGGGCAAACTAAAGAAATATAGAACTAACACTAGATATTGTAGGGCAAACTAAAGAAATATAGAACTAACACCAGACATTGTAGGGCAAACTAAAGAAATATAGAACTAACACTAGACATTGTAGGGCAAACTAAAGAAATATAGAACTAACACTAGACATTGTAGGGCAAACTAAAGAAATATAGAACTAACACTAGACATTGTAGGGCAAACTAAAGAAATATAGAACTAACACTAGACATTGTAGGGCAAACTAAAAAAATATAGAACTAACACTAGACATTGTAGGGCAAACTAAAGAAATATAGAACTAACACTAGACATTGTAGGGCAAACTAAAGAAATATAGAACTAACACTAGACATTGTAGGGCAAACTAAAGAAATATAGAACTAGCACTAGATATTGTAGGGCAAACTAAAGAAATATAGAACTAACACTAGATATTGTAGGGCAAACTAAAGAAATATAGAACTAACACTAGATATTGTAGGGCAAACTAAAGAAATATAGAACTAACACTAGATATTGTAGGGCAAACTAAAGAAATATAGAACTAACACTAGATATTGTAGGGCAAACTAAAGAAATATAGAACTAACACTAGATATTGTAGGGCAAACTAAAAAAATATAGAACTAACACTAGATATTGTAGGGCAAACTAAAGAAATATAGAACTAACACCAGACATTGTAGGGCAAACTAAAGAAATATAGAACTAACACTAGATATTGTAGGGCAAACTAAAGAAATATAGAACTAACACTAGACATTGTAGGGCAAACTAAAGAAATATAGAACTAACACTAGACATTGTAGTTCAAACTAAAGAAATATAGAACTAACACCAGATATTGTAGGGCAAACTAAAGAAATATAGAACTAACACTAGATATTGTAGAGCAAACTAAAGAAATATAGAACTAACACTAGATATTGTAGGGCAAACTAAAGAAATATAGAACTAACACTAGATATTGTAGGGCAAACTAAAGAAATATAGAACTAACACTAGATATTGTAGGGCAAACTAAAGAAATATAGAACTAACACCAGACATTGTAGGGCAAACTAAAGAAATATAGAACTAACACTAGACATTGTAGGGCAAACTAAAAAAATATAGAACTAACACCAGACATTGTAGGGCAAACTAAAGAAATATAGAACTAACACCAGACATTGTAGGGCAAACTAAAGAAATATAGAACTAACACTAGACATTGTAGGGCAAACTAAAGAAATATAGAACTAACACTAGACATTGTAGGGCAAACTAAAGAAATATAGAACTAACACTAGACATTGTAGGGCAAACACTAACGAAAAGGACATAGCACTATAATAAGACATTCTAAAACAAGACTAAAAAAATATAGAAAACATATATTAGACATTTCAGGACAAAACTAAATAAATATACAGGGCTGAAATTCGACATTTAACGGTAAAACTAAAAAAGTACAAAGAGCTAATACTTGATAATTAAGGACAAAAACTGAAGAATCCCAAAGAACTAATATTTAACACACAAAAAAACTAAAAATATATAAAGAACTAACATAAGACATTTAAGAGCAAAGCTAAAAAATCACAAAAAACTAATACTAAACTTACTTACTTAGTCGCTCCTCTTCTACCGTGAGGTGTAGAGGTTTGCCAAAGAGAACGCCACTCTATCCGCCGTCTTTTTTCTGGCCTCTTTCCAATCCAGCCCTCTATCACTTAGGGACTGTCGTATGTTGTCTTCCCAACGTACTTTGGGACTTCCTCGGGGTCTGCGTCCTTGACTTTTGATCTCCCATGACCGCTTTGGTATCCGACGTATGCCCGTGCGGTACTGGTAAAATGACCGCTGAACATCTGCTGCAGAACTGCCCGACATACGAGGATCAGAGAGAGCAGATGTGGCCTTCACCAGTGGAACTGCAAGACAAGCTCTATGGCAGTGGCGACAGCCTCAGGATGACCGCCGCTTTTTTCGAAAAAATAATGGTTACTGTCTGACTGCGTACGCAGAAGAAGAAGAAGAAGATCTCCCATGACCGCTTTGGTATCCGATCTTCTTCCATTCTACAGACATGGCCAAACCACTGTAGTTGGGACTGCTCCACTCGTATCTGCAGGGATTGAACTTCAAGACTGCTACGTATTGTCTGGTTATAGATCTTGTCCCTTTTCGTCACCTGAACCGCCTTTCTGAGGTACCTCATTTCTGAAGTTTGTAATTGCCTTTCTTGGACTGTAGTCATTGCCCATGACTCACATCCATATGTCAGGACAGGCACATAGGTCGAGCGGTATACATCCATCTTTGTTTTCCTGCTTATGTCTCTTCTACTGAGGAAACCTCTGTTTATTGCATGGAACAGTCTACCTGCTGCTGCCCTTTGTGCAGTTAACTCCTCTTTGATTCCTCCCCTGCTGTCTATTACCACTCCTAGATATTTAAAGTTGCACTAATACTAAAAAGGAAACAAATCAAACTAAAGACATATAGAGAACTAATACTAGGAATTAAAAGACAAATCTAAAGAAACACACATAACGAATACTAGACATTTAACGACAAAACTAAATAAAATGCATAGAACTAATACTAAAAAAGGTAAAAACAATACGAAAATAGAGGGGACTGCAACTAGACATTTCAGAAAAAAACTAAAGAAACATGCAGAAATAATACTCGACATTTAAAGGCAAAATTAAAGAAATTTTGAGATCTAATACTAGACATTCTATGACATCAGTAAAGAAATATACAATAGTAATACTAGACATTCAAAGACAAAACTAAAGAATTAAAGGTAATTAATACTAGACATTTTAGAATAGAACTTGGTAAAGATCAAAAGACATAAATACAGAAAAATAAAGCTAGATATTCAAAGACAAAACTAGAAAAAGACGAAAAGGAAGTAAGGATAAAAAATAAATGGAAAACAAAGAAGAGATATAACTTTGAAGGACATTACTCAGGAAATAGAGAGAGAAAGCCTGGGACAGTTGAGAGCAAATTCAAACTCAAATGGAGAATCAGAACAAATGTAGTTTATGTGATTTATATTTGCCAGGCAATATTTCTTATCTGGCAGCAAATATATGACAGTGTCACGCGTCACAGCTGTGAGTTTGGTCATCACTTTTCTGTTTGGTTTGGTTTTTGGTTGCTGGAGTTCGGAGTGTTCCAAAACATTTGTAATCTAGACCGAATAATCTCAAACATTGGTTCTTTTGGAGGTCTTAATTCTTCTGCGTTGAAGTTAAGTTTACTATTTTGTGCGTCCTGAAAAGGACGTTTAGCGGCTTGTTGCAGTAGTTTGCCTCTCATATAGGGAACACATTGATCCCCCACCTCGCTGCCCGGACTGCCAAAAGGTCGATCCATGACCCAGCTTGGTTCTCATACCATCTAGCGTGGAGAGTTTAGTCTAGTGAGCTGCCTTACTAGACTGGGGTTACAGCAGGTCAAGGGTTCGAGTTCACGGACGGACAGAATAACATCCGGGCCGTATGCTTTGTAAGACCGCTCATACAGTCGACCCAGCTGTAAATGGATAACTAACGATTAAGTTTGAGAAGGTAAAAACAGCAAGGAAGGGATTTGGCCACGTCATCTCATATAGGTTGCGGCATAGTACATGAGGAGTTACCTTCATCCCCGACCGCAATCGTTGCCGTGGTACTGACTTTAACCTTTTAATTTAAATAATCTAGCTGATGTATGGTTCCACGAATGCTGCTTGCGTATGGAAGTGGCCTTACCCCGCCCACCAATTTTTGCTGACTGGCTAAACTAAGTGAGCGAACTGGGGAGATCCATGGTAAGGAGTTTTACACTAAGACTGGGACGGAAAGTAAAGTGGAATCTTGATATGAATGAAGGTGTTAACAGACGTAACAGCAAAGTGTTCGAGGTGACTTAATGCAGGATTATAAGATGATCAAAGGAACGGATAACTTCGACTATAACAAGTTTTTTTCCTTCAAAATACAGCCACCCACAACAACAAGAGGGCATAGCTACAAATTAACTAAAGAGAGGTCCAGATTAGATATTAGGAAATATTTTGTTAGTCAGAGTGTAGTGAATGCTTGGAATGCATTGCCCCGCGAGGTAGTGGAGGCAGGGCAGTCAATGCATTTAAAAATAGATTGGATGCGCATAGCTTTTAGAGCAAGGTAATGTAAATGAAACTGGTTGTATACAGACTCTGCAGAGTCTTCTAAACCAGTATAAAGACGTTAAGTTAAGTTAAGTTAAGTTAAGTGTGACATACGCGAGGGGTGTTGGACACGAAGAAAGTACGGCTAGCCAGGATGGAAGAATAACGGACCTCATCAGGTATTACCAAAGAACGTAAATTCTTACTATATACGAATATACCTTAAAATACTATATCTATAAATATATACTATACTTTTACAATGAAGAGAGAACGAAATACCAGAGCTGAGATGTGCAGATGGCACAGTTATTCTCTCCTAGAGCGCTGCGGAGACAGGGACGGATGATCCTGTCTGTAAAACAACACAGCGAAGACCAAAATCTATACCTGAATATAAGTAAAACCAAAATAATGAGCACAGACACGACAAAGATCAAACGTCAAGTTATGATAAGCTAGTTAAGCAGCCCGTATCATAACAGGAGCCTTGAAGTCCACCCAAATAAAAGACGTGAAAGCAATGACTAGGCTACAGCAAATGGAAGACTGCAGAATCCTACAGCAGGCGGAAAAATTCAAAAGAATCATGGACCACCCGATGCATCATAAACTAAATGGGTTGGGACGCGGCAGGCTAAAAAGGAAAAGTTTTACAGTCCAGGCAAAAGAAAATATTAAAAACAATGCTCCACTCTTAAACGAAAAAAAGAAAACCGATACCAGCATGCTCCATCCGCTGCCTCTGGAAAGGAAGACCCTTCCCTGATATTATTTGCAATATCCCCAACATCGAAGACAACAAGACACAAACAGAGGAACAGAAAAAACACATAGTTACAAATTACATCAACCAAAAATTCCCCACCAACAGCCTGGACGGACGCCTATACAGATGGCTCAGCCAAAGATGCCATTGGAAACGGGGAAGGAGGCATCACTATAAAACTAAAAAGCAAAGTACACTCAGCAACATTTGCCACTGGGAGACGCTGCAGTAATTTCAGTGCTGAAGCCAGAGCTGAAACCCTTATAGACTATAAGGAGCGAGCAGAAAAGCATGTAGTCATTCTGACAGACGCCCTCACAGTGTTAATGACGCTCAAGAACCAATACAAAAATGAACTCGGTGCTCTGGCAGACTCGTTCGAACGCCTGTCCCAGAGCTTAAAAAAAAAGCACAGTCTTGTGGATACCAGCCCACTGCGACATTCCAGGACACGAGGAGGCAGACAGATTAACCAGAGAGGAAGAAAGGCTGCAACAGAGTGATAGAGACCGGATGTTGTGAGAGCGACTTTCTAACGAGAGATTGAGAGCTTTACAGACCGGATGTTGTGAGAGCGACGTTCTGGCCAGAGATTGAAAGCCTTACAGACCGGATGTTGTGAGAGCTACGTTCTGGCTAGAGATTGAGAGCCTTACGGACCGGATGTTGTGAGAACTACGTTCTGGCCATAGATTGAAAGCCTTACAGACCGGATGTTGTGAGAGCGACATTCTCGCTAGAGATTGAGAGCCTTACAGACCGGATGTTGTGAGAGCTACGTTCTGGCTAGAGATTGAGAGCCTTACGGACCGGATGTTGTGAGAGCGATGTTCTGGCCAGAGATTGAAAGCCTTACAGACCGGATGTTGTGAGAGCTACGTTCTGGCTAGAGATTGAGAGTCTTACGGACCGGATGTTGTGAGAGCTACGTTCTGGCTAGAGATTGAGAGACTTACGGACCGGATGTTGTGAAAATAGCATGCTATTTGGTGATACTTTTGCATTTGTAAATTGTTGAAGCTTCTGAAAAGTGGGTCTTCAAAAGACATGGGTGAGTTTCTTGGACAAATTCTAAAACAAAAGTTATTGTCTATTGCAAGCGATAATGACGACCTCATCAGTCCGTTTT
The DNA here is from genome assembly GCA_036924085.1 of Ariolimax columbianus. Taxonomy (NCBI): domain Eukaryota; kingdom Metazoa; phylum Mollusca; class Gastropoda; order Stylommatophora; family Arionidae; genus Ariolimax; species Ariolimax columbianus. The sequence goes on along the minus strand of JAVGWX010000022.1, from coordinate 34,147,717 downwards.
GTCTTGATGATATAAATTGCGCTGTATGTGAATATTTGTGTCAGGAAGAAACTGCGCTGGTCATCAACATTACTCTCTGGTCCCAAGCTACCTTGGGCCAGTGACAAGGCATACGTCAAGACGACTGCAGGTAATTCAGAATGTAGACACTCTAGCCCCACCTCACCCGAGGCCAGGCCAGGTGAGTGCCTTACCTCTCGACCACAGCGACCTCGGCGTGGGCTAGTGGTTAAGTCACACGACTCACAACCAGAAGGTGCTAGGTTCGATCCCCATCACACCACCGGCCGTTACCCTGTGGAAGCAAACCCTTAGACAATGCAGGAGGAAGCTGACCCTTACATAAAATTGATGCTGAAGGATGCACTGGGCCGATAGGCGCAAAATAAAAACCACAGTGCAACGCACACCGCCTTTGGGGATTAGAGAAACGTTTAGTGAAGACCTGGAACAGCTGAAAGCAGAGAAACCGCTTTTGAAGGGAATAAAAAACAAAAAAAAAACAACAACAATATTCTGGCCATGCCAAGAGAAGAGATGACAGTCTTCTGCAGGTTTTTTTAGAGGGAAGAGTGCAGAGCAAGAGAGCCAGAGGACGGCAGAGGTACAGATGGACAGACAATATCAAACTGTGGCCGGGATACAGTCTGACTAAGTGTACCGCTCTGACACGGGACAGAGGAAGATGGAGATTCATTACCGTCAACCTCCGATGGTAGGACGGCACTTGATGATGATGATATCATAAAGGATTTGTTCGGCTTTCTGCGCTACTTTCCCACGCAGGCACGTGGATGCTGGCTCTAATTTTAGACTGCGGAAGTTTCCATTCAGCTTGTTATCTCGTCCTCATTCTGAACAGGCTAGCTAGCTCTACCTGATGAAGTCTAATTCAACTGCACGTTGATGGTGGGTTCGGTTATTCTTATTATTATTACCAAAAAGTTTAACCGAAGCGACGGGACGATGCGGCTAACGTCTGGTCAGGCAAAACACACTGATCAGACAATGTTAGCCAGGCTCAGGAGAAATATACTGGTCAAGACCCTCACCTGACCTCCTCGTTGGTCGTTCTGGATACGGGCTGTTGTCGAGGACAACAGTCTGACTAACAAGGTGAAGTTCGACATGATCCCTGTTGTAGGGAGCGACACTCAGAGGAAGCCAAGCATAGCAGAACATCCTGCGGGAACTCGGTCCATCGTCTTCAGCACGCCCAGGATGTGAGAAATTGTCAGTTATTGTCAAGGCGCACAAATACGCAAATATATTGATTGTGAGCATTCAACAACAACAAAGTCTAACGACACACGTGGATAGAAGATGAAGATATGGATAGATGGATGGATGGATGGGTGGGTGGGTAGGTGGATGGATGATGGGTGGGTGGGTGGATGGATGGATGATGGGTGGGTGGGTGGATTGATGGATGATGGGTAGGTGGATGGATGATGGGTGGGTGGATGGATGATGGGTAGGTGGATGGATGGATGATGGGTGGGTGGATAGGTGGATGATAGGTGGGTGGGTAGATGGATGGATGGATGATGGGTGGGTGGATGGATGGATGATGGGTGGATGGGTGGGTGGATAGGTGGATGGGTGGATGATGGGTGGGTGGGTGGATGGATGGATGGATGATGGGTGGGTGGATGGATGGATGATGGGTGGATGGGTGGGTGGATAGGTGGATGGGTGGATGATGGGTGGGTGGGTGGATGGATGGATGGATGATGGGTGGGTGGGTGGATGGATGGATGGATGATGGGTGGGTGGATGGATGGATGATGGGTGGGTGGATAGGTGGATGGATGGATGATGGGTGGATGGATGATGGGTGGATGGATGAATGGATGATGGGTGGGTGGATGGATGGATGATGGGTGGGTGGATAGGTGGATGGATGGATGATGGGTGGGTGGGTGGATGGATGAAGGGTGGGTGATGGGTGGGTGGGTGGATGGATGAATGGATGGATGGATGATGGTTGGGTGGGTGGATAGGTGGATGATGGGTGAGTGGGTGGATGGATGGATGGATGGATGATGGGTGGGTGGGTGGATGGATGGATGATGGGTGGGTGGGTGGATGGATGGATGATGGGTGGGTGGATGGATGGATGATAAGTGGGTGGATAGGTGGATGATGGGTGGGTGGGTAGGTGATTGAATGGATGGATGATGGGTGGGTGGGTGGACGGGTGGGTGGATGGATGGATGATGGGTGGGTGGATAGGTGGATGATGGGTGGGTGGGTAGGTGGATGGATGGATGATGAGTGGGTGGATAGGTGGATGATGAGTGGGTGGGTGGATGGATGATGGATGGATGATGGGTGGGTGGATAGGTGGATGATGGGTGGGTGGGTGGGTGGATGGATAGATGATGGATGGATGATGGGTGGGTGGGTGATGGTTGGGTGGGTGGATGGATGTATGGGAGGATGGATGGTGGATGATGGATGGATGGATGGATTATGGGTGGGTGATGGGTGGGTGATGGGTGGGTTTGATGGGTGGATTGATGGATTGATGGATGGATGGATGGTTGGATGATGGGTGGATGGATAGATGGATGGATGATGGGTGGGTGATGGGCTTGGATGGATGGATGGATGATGGGTGGGTGGGTGGATGGATGGATGGATGGATGATGGGTTGGTGATGGGTGGGTGATGGGTGGGTGGGTGGATGGATGGATTGATGGATGGATGGATGGATGATAGGTGGGTGGATGGGTAAATGGATGGATGGATGGATGATGGGTGGGTGATGGGTGGGTGGGTGGATGGATGGATGGATGATGGGTGGGTGGGTGGGTGGGTGGGTGGATGGATGGATGGATGGATGATGGGTGGATGGATGGATGGATGGGTGATGATAATGATGATGACAGTATGTCTACACGCGGACAGTCAATAAATAACATTACAATTCTTCTTCCTTCTTCTTTCCCTTTCGCCGTATTATCTATTCCCCAAGGCAGTGAGCGTTGCACTGCATTTTTTATTTTGTGCCTCTTGGCCCAGTGCATGCGACTTCAGCATACATTTTATTTAAGTGTCTGTTTCCTCCTGCATTTTCTAAGGGTTTGCTTCTTTGGGGTGAAGGCCGGTGCTGTGATAAGGATCGAACCCAGCACCTTCGGTTGTGTGCATGTCACTTAACCACTAGCCCACGCCGTCCCCACGTTACAATTCTATGTTAACTGAACATATAAAGATGAAATCTAGGCCGGAACAAGGAAACAGAAAAGGATAACCTGCAGAGTAACCCAGTGACGCCATTCTTTAGGAGACAGGGCGATCACAGAAAAAATCACAATGTGGAGGAACACGTTTTGTGGATAGGGATGGGCTCCGCGAGGTGTAACACAGCCCAAGACATGCCGATATTGCAGAAAGCATTGAGAGAAATCAAAAACGCGCCAGCTGTCTCAATACACAACAATCATACTATTGAGGTTAACTCGTCAGGATTGAAGATTGGATATTCTTAATTCTTAGCCGACCTGTACTTCTACAGGGGCAGATGGCCACGTGCAGGTCCCAGCTCTGATTTGAGCTGGATGTAACCGGGAGAAGGGTTTCTTGCCTGCCTAGCGGGCTAGGCTCGAGCTGCTTAATACTCCGCGCTGCGTTGGGACAGGCGCTTATGAAGGGTGGTTAACCGATGTGTGAGTCCAAAGTAGACCCGCAGCCTGTTAGGCGCCATCTATGCTTCACTAAACAAACCACCTAACCATGGCCGGTGTTATGCCACGGCACACAGTTAGCCGCCTCTTACGACATGCTCTCTGTGGGGCAGTGGGGCTATTCGTGTCCTTGTCATACACAAAGATCCCGGCAGACCACACGGGACTCGATATCCAGGCACAAAACCGAGTGCAGTGGCGGGAACTGATCCAACAATCTGCAGTATTGGTGCTCCAATGAAGTGGCGGGAACTGATCCAACAATCTGCAGTATTGGTGCTCCAATGACATTTCAGATTACGGGACTGATGATGATGATGAGGATGATGATGATGATGACGATGGTGATGATGATGATGGTGATGATGATGGTGAGGATGATGATGGTGAAGATGATGGTGATGATGATGGTGATGATGATGATGATGATGATGGTTTAGATTATGGTGATGATGATGCTGATGATGATGGTGATAATGATGGTGATGATGATGGTGATTATGATGGTGATGATGGTGATGATGATGGTGAAGATGATGGCGATGATGATGGTGATGATGATGGTGAAGATGATGGTGATGATGATGGTGATGATGATGGTGATAATGATGGTGATGGTGATGATGATGATGATGGTTTAGATGATGGTGATGATGATGGTGATGATGACGATGATGATGATGATGATGATGGTGATGATGATGGTGATGATGATGGTGAAGATGATGGTGAAGATGATGGTGATGATGATGGTGATGATGATGGTGATGATGATGATGATGAACATGCAATATTAAGGAGCCTTCTTGCAGCCTAATATTACTTTGACGTCTTCAACACATCATCCATGACGGAAAGATTACCTATGCTACTATGTTTTCTATATTGTTTGTGAACGTTACAGTGGTCCTGTTCTTTGGTCCCTAGGGGCACAAGCCCTTCTTTGTGATCCAACAGGCCAGGAACAGAGCGGAAGATTCTGATTACCCGGATGTGACACTTGAAAGGAAGCTATCGGCCATCAGCTGGGGAGGACGGGTTGTAACAGCTGTAAAACGTGTCCCTGGCTTTGACCTAGTGGCCTTCATGGTGTTTCAGCAGGAGTTGTTGAATATTGGGGGGGGGGGGGGGTGTGTTTCCAGGGGATGTGGGGGGGGGGGCGGCATCACGCGCGTGTTGCATGGATGAAACGCTGGGTGGAAGAGTGGGTGCTGGGGGGGGGGGGGGGGGGTGGAAGGTACCTGCGCCGGGGATCAAGCTTATATGTATTTTGTGTGTATGCTCTACTACTACTGCTGATATTACAACAACTACTACTGATATTACAACAACTACTACTGATATTACAACAACTACTACTGCTGATATTACAACTACTACTGCAGATATTGCAACTACTACTGCTGATATTACAACTACTACTGTTGATATTACAACTACTACTGCAGATATTATTACAACTACTACTGATATTACAACAACTACTACCGATATTACAACTACTACTGATATTACAACAACTATTACTGATATTACAACAACTACTACTGCTGATATTACAACAACTACTACTGATATTACAACAACTACTACTGCTGATATTACAACAACTACTACTGCTGATATTACAATAACTACTGCTGATATTACAACAACTACTACTGCTGATATTACAACTACTACTACATCTGCGTTTACTATAGCTACCACTACTACTACTGCTGATATTACTACTACTACTACATCTGCGTTTACTATAGTTACCACTACTACTACTGCTGATATTACAACAATTACTACATCTGCGTTAACTATAGATACCACTACTACTACTGTTACTGCTACTACTACTATTACTGCTACTACTACTGTTACTAATACTACTACTACTTTTACTGATACTACTACTACTGTTACTGATACTACTATTACTGTTACTGATACTACTACCACTGTTACTACAACTGCTGCTAATATTACTATTGCTACTACTACTACTTATATATTGATATTACTCTTACGACCACTTCTACTACTGATATTACTACTACTACTCCTACTGATATTACTACTACTACTACTACTACTACTGCTACTAATACTGATATTACTATTTCTACTACTACTACTACAACTGATGTTACTACTACTTCTGATATTATCACTACTACTACTAATAGTAGTACTACTGATATTACTACTACTACTACTACTACTGATATTACTACTACTACTAGTACTACTGATATTACTACTACTACTACTATTACTGCTACTACTGATATTATCCCTACTTCTGCAACTACTGATATTACTGCTACTGTTAGCGATCTCACATTTCAATGTTTCGGCTATATGAGGGCGGTAGCCATCTCCTCTCCCTCGCCAGACTGAACCGTTACCCATTGAAGGCTGGGTCGACCCGGGTGCCGTTGCGGTCTGAAAAACATTACCGCATCAACTGGGGAATGAACCCAGGACCACTCAGATGCGAAGCTAGTGCGCTAACCACTGCGCTACACGGCGCCCATGGAGTGGTTTAGCTTGCCCATTTGCGGTACCGAGTTTGCTTCGCCACTGCGATCCCATCTCTTCTTCTTCTGCGTTCGTTCTCAATCTCCCGCTACCATGTCCTGAACAGGGCTTTGCAATTAGCAAGATGTAGTCCGGAGAACGGAATTCGTTGTATCGCTAGTTGCAGATTGACTGCGATATTTGCACCTTTCGGTCCGACACATCCGTCGTAGACAGTACGGTGATCCTCATTCTGTTAGGCAGTTTACACTAGTGACTAGTGCAGCCTGTTTTCGGGACCGCTGCTTTGAGACGGAATAAGGTCTTAGTCAGCTCTGGTTCGCTGATCCTGAAACAAGCAGTCAGCTGAGCTACCGGCTGCTGTAACCTCATTCCCTGTGCCGCATATTCGGCCACAAACGTGTTTTAATTCCTGCTACCGAACGCTGCAATCAACCCTGCTGTAAATGGGTACCTAGCGTAGTAGTGAGGAAGACAGCGAATAAGATAACCGAACAAGGTTTGGTCCAATAAACTAACACTGTCTCACTGACCAGCGAATTCGCCTGAAGTGGATGATCTAACTTCTTTTATTTTAGTTTCTTCGGGATTAGGGTAAAGGACCTATACCCAAATCTCCTTAAATGTCTCAATGGATTTATAGGGCAGGCTGTAGTATTGCTACCCATTGCTGCCTTATAAGCATTGGTTGCCTTCATCTACGATCTCTAAGCTATGTTGTTTAATGTCCCCGATGAAGACCTTCGAGCCGTAACATAGGTTTTATTTCCGTCTTAGCGCTGTATATGTTTTTACAAGCTTTTATTAAACTTGTCATGGCCGTTGTAAGTTTCACAGCACTTTTATTTCTCCTATTTTAACCAACTTTCCCATAACCTAGAAAGCTGAAACAGTGTAAACAGCCTCTACTAGTGTGACCTGTTAATCTATCAAGTTTTGACGAATGGTGGACAGGTCATTCAAAAGCTTATACAGAAAGAAACATAGTTTATACATATATATTTCCTTGTATCGACAGAGAGATGACGAACTTCAAGTCGCGTTAGAAAAGGCAGACGCCTTCAGCGAGTTGGAAAGTCACGAACCAGCAGCAATAAACACTGAAGATGAGACAGATGAGGAAGTCGGTGTGGACGATTATGCTTTTCAAAACTTAAAGTACTTGGAATACTTGGAATACTTGGATATCCTGGTATACAAACGTGCATATTGATGTATGTTACGAGGTAATGTATTTAAGAATAGATAGAGCCAGGAAATGTAAATTAAACTGGTGATTAGGGATCAAGATGCTGAGCAGCGAATGAGCTGCAGAGACCCATAGCTGGCTGCTATCGTCAGGACCAGCGAAACAGAGCTGCCAAGACCCTTCTACACCTCCACGCGGTGATCCTGGATAACAGGCTGCAGCAGGGCAGACTGGCTAAGGAGAAGGGATCGAAGAGGGAATGCTAACCAGGTACTCCAAAAATTCTTGCTGAAGTCGGATGTGTTGGACCGAAAAGTGCAAATATCGCAGTCAAGCTGTAAACTACGACACAACGCATTCCGTTCTCTAGACTATATTCTGCTACTTAAGCCGTTTTAGGGTTTGGTAGTGGGAGATTGAGAACGAACGAAGCCAAGCCAAGCTGATGTCTGCTAAACCAGCATAAAGACGTTGAGAAGTTCCGAAATTGGTATTTTAAAACTTCCTGCGGGTTTCTAGGCCTAAGGGCAGGTAGAAATAATTTGGGTAGATTTTTAACTAGAGTAAATTTTGTCCTGGCAACGGTGTTAAACCTACTCGTTTCGATTTCTAACTGCCAAGAGATTTTAACGCGCTCGACACTGAACACGGGAGTCTGATCTCACTACCCAGAGATCAGGGGAAATGTAATTTCAAGTGGATTTTCTATCCACGTGAAAAACAAACCCGGCCTCCACCGTTATTCGAACCCGCAGCCTCAGGCATCCGAGGCGGACACCTTACCCCGAGACCACTGATTTGCAATGAATATTGAAAAAACAAAAATAAATTTTCAACAAAATACAAAACAAGTCATACTTTTTCACCAAAGAAAAATCAGAATAAACAAAATTGACACTACCGTCGTCCTCCAAAACAAACAAACAAATCATTTAGCATAAATAAAAGTGTGTAACGAAATGTGTCTCAGTCGACCTGTACGTCTACAGGAGTGGACGCCCCTGCTCTGGTGGGAGCTGGATGTAGCTGGTAGGAGGATTTCCTGCTTATCCGGCTACGGTCGAGCAGCGTATTACTCCGCTGCGTTGGGACAAGTTCCGCGCAGGATGATTTACTGGTGCTCAATTCCATCTTAATAAACTCAAACACTAGAGCAAAGTATACCCGCAGCCTGCTAGGCATCATCTATGTTGCTCTTAACAAACTACCTTAAACATGCCGGTGTTATGCCATGTCACACAGTTAATCTCCTCTTACGACAGGCTATCTATCGGGCAGTGGGACTATTATTGTTTTCGTCATACATAAAGACAGCAGGCAACCGCACGAAAAGCTTGTTAAATATATATATATTGACTTGTTAGAGTAACAAAAAAAGTCTACGCTTGAATAGAGTTAATAACAGAATGAGGTGCAGAGGAACAGGCAGAGCGGGGGTCGTTTAGATAAAGGACAGTTACAAACAGACCGCGCCGGCATTTCGTTCAACATCCCATTGTTCATTAACAATGGCAGAGGCAACATCTGTCACTCCCGACTTGTGTGGACACGCCTGAAAGGAATTTCAAAGTACCCCATCGTCCTGGCCTGCAATAAATTGACTAGGACAGATCGCGAGCGACCCTGAAGCAGGATTTTTGACACTAACATTTGATCCCTGACCTTAGAGGAGTCACTGTTTAGGATAGCAGCTGTGAATTGGACCTTTCGTTGTTTCACCGAGTCTTTGTTTAGGTGGTCGTCTGGGCGTGGTCTGAGCTAACAACATATAAATCCGGCGTCGAAACAACTTCAAGGTTGGCGCATTGTTTAGAAAACTGGTTAACTGGGGCGTATAGCGGGCAACAGATGGACACAAAAGGTGAGTCAAGAGGCAAAGACGACACTGAAATCCAACACAGATGTAATAAAGCAAGTCAAATCATTGGGCAAACGTCTCCAATAATATAAATTAAACACGTGACAATGGATACAAAAAGAACGCTGTACAACACGATATTCCTACCGACATTGTGATATCAGTGCCAGGTATGGATATGGACAAAGAACAATAAAAGAAACATCCTAACAACAGAGATTAAATGCCTGCAACGAATGTTTGAAGTAACAAAAATGAATTGAATCAGAATCGAAGATATTAGCAGACAAGTAGGTACAACACCAGTGCTATACCTCATCAATAGACAACAAACCAAATGGTTCGGACACGTACCACACACCAAACACCAGATGATATCACTCAGAAAGCAATGCTAGACAGATACAATGGATACAGAGCCAAAAGCCGATATCGTAAAAGATGGATAGCAGAAATAACAGAAGCAGTAAAGCTTACAGGGAAGAAGCACATACAGGTCCCCGCCAATAAATTTCTTCATAACCTGACGCTGAAAGGCATAAGCAGGACACAACCGAAAAGTAGAAGAAGCTGTACAATTTGAAGTGCACACTCCAAGATCTCCTGGAGAGGTCATAAAGGCCAGTCCCATTGCAACATCGGACTTGTGAAGATAAATCTCTGATGTACTAAGGCGCAGCCTATGTGAGGTTGGGTGTCCAGTTCTCTTCCTTGCTGTTTAAACCTTCCCGAACTAATACGTCATGTGCCCATTTACAGTTGGGTCGACTGGAAGAGTGGTCGTACCATGCACAAACAACGATCCAGGATTTGTTTTGTTCTGTCCGTTCGTAAATTTGAACCCTGGCACGCTGTAACCCCAGTCTAAGAAGGCAGCTCAAGGCCCGGTGAATGTCCAACGTGGTACACCAAACCAAAGACTTGTCATGTCTTTATCCACTAGTGTCCAGGGCCAGATGTGTCGCTGAAGTAGTCATTCCATGACGATTTAGAACTCCTGCAACATTTTATATCCATCCCGTCCTCGGTCTGCCAAAGGCAAAGGCCGTCCATCGCAAACGATGATGACATAATTAATTTTGCGGGCCCTATTTTTAGCAAGGATTAACTGCGTTACTTTTTATCCTCACTCTCTCGTCTCGTGCCGCCCGACCCCAGTGGCAAGTCAAGGACAAGAGGACTAGGGGGCGACTACGAGTTGCAGGGGACTCAGTATCAAGCACCCGTGAAAAAGACGGTGGACTCCGGAGTCGAACCCACACCACCTGATCACGAGGCCGACGGCTTAACCACTTCGCCACGGAATCCCCGGCCTACCACAGTTGCGAAAACTCAATGGTAGTGCATTATAGGCTCACATGAGTAATTGGACAGCTCGTATTCTCAGTAAGTGACCGAACCACCTGATTTTCTCCGTATCTGTACATTCAGTGCAGGCTCTTGCTTTAACGATTCCTCTCACACTGCGCATTCTGTCTCTCCTAGTTACGTTGTTTTCCAGAGACATCTCATCTCAAATGTCGTGATCTTTCTCTCTAGAGTTTTTGTGAAGTCCATGTTTGGCAACGGTAACAGAGAGTTAGCAATCTTTTTGTGGACATGTTTATGTTAGGGTGTTTTAATAATGGCGACAGCTGGTATGCATTTGCGAATGCTTTCTGTCACCTGATCTCAATCTCTCTAAAACTCCATCATGTGTGGAAACATTGACTAAGTACTTGGTGGGTTTATGGTTGGGGGTTAGTGTTAGGGTTTTCCAGTGGCAGCATACGACTGTGAAACATGGACAGTTACACACTGCTCAAGGAAGATAATTGAATCTTTCGAATCAAAATGTTATAGAAAGGTCTTCAGAATATCGTGTACTGAAAAGAAGAAGAATTCAGACATTCGACAAGAGTTAAGCATTGAGGAGAACTGGTACATACATTCTATAATGAACAGAAAATTGAAATACTTTGACAACATCAAAAGACACAAAGGTAATGTAATGTATGTCCCCAGGCAGGAGGGGCAGAGACAGACAACGAATGTGGTGGTGTCAAGATGACAAGGAATGCTTGGGCATGACTCTGGACCAGGCTGGAGATTTGATAAGAGATCGTCGGGCATGACTCTGGACCTGGCTGGAGATTTGGTAAGAGATCGTCGGGCATGACTCTGGACCAGGCTTGAGATTTGGTAAGAGATCGTCGGGCATGACTCTGGACCTGGCTGGAGATTTGGTAAGAGATCGTCGGGCATGACTCTGGACCAGGCTGGAGATTTGATAAGAGATCGTCGGGCATGACTCTGGACCAGGCTGGGGATTTGGTAAGAGATCGTCGGGCATGACTCTGGACCATGCTGGAGATTTGGTAAGAGATCGTCGGGCATGACTCTGGACCAGACTGGAGATTCGGTAAAAGATCGTTGGGCATGACTCTGGACCAGGCTGGAAATTCTGTAAGAGATCGATGGGCATGACTCTGGACCAGGCTGGAGATTTGATAAGAGATCGTCGGGCATGACTCTGGACCAGGCTGGAGATTTGGTAAGAGATCGTCGGGCATGACTCTGGACCAGGCTGGAGATTTGGTAAGAGATCGTAGGGCATGACTCTGGACCAGGCTGGAGATTCGGTAAGAGATCGTTGGGCATGACTCTGGACCAGGCTGGAAATTCGGTAAGAGATCGATGGGCATGACTCTGGACCAGGCTGGAGATTTGGTAACATATCGTCGGGCATGACTCTGGACCAGGCTGGAGATTTGATAAGAGATCGTCGGGCATGACTCTGGACCAGGCTGGAGATTCGGTAAGATATCGTCGGGTATGACTCTGGACCAGGCTGGAGATTTGGTAAGAGATCGTTGGGCATAACTCTGGACCATACTGGAGATGTGATAAGAGATAGAGTTTCTTTCAGACGGGTTGGGATTTGAGCGACGTTATGCAAAGGACATGCCATATGATGATTTCTATAACATTAAAACACAGTGACAGAGCAGATCAGCTGAGTGTTGGCAGAGCAGGTCAGCTGAGTGTTGGCAGAGCAGGTCAGCTGGGTGTTGACAGAGCTGGTCAGCTGGGTGTTGACAGAGCTGGTCATCTGGGTGTTGACAGAGCAGGTCAGCTGGGAGTTGGCAGAGCAGGTCGAATGAGTGTTGGCAGAGCAAATTGGCTGAGTGTTGACAGAGCAGGTCATCTGGGTGTTGACAGAGCAGGTCGACTGGGTGTTGACAGAGCAGGCCAGCTGGGTGTTGGCGAGTGCAATATGTGGATTGGAATACAGGGCGAGTACAATATGTGGATTGGAATACAGGGCGAGTACAATATGGCGATTGGAATACAGGGCGAGTACAATATGGCGATTGGAATACAGGGCGAGTACAATATGGCGATTGGAATACAGGGCGAGTACAATATGGCGATTGGAATACAGGGCGAGTACAATATGTGGATTGGAATACAGGGCGAGTACAATATGTGGATTGGAATACAGGGCGAGTACAATATGTGGATTGGAATACAGGGCGAGTACAATATGTGGATTGGAATACAGGGCGAGTACAATATGTGGATTGGAATACAGGGCGAGTACAATATGTGGATTGGAATACAGGGCGAGTACAATATGGCGATTGGAATACAGGGCGAGTACAATATGGCGATTGGAATACAGGGCGAGTACAATATGGCGATTGGAATACAGGGCGAGTACAATATGGCGATTGGAATACAGGGCGAGTGCAATAAGGCGAGTACAATATGTGGATTGGAATACAGGGCGAGTACAATATGTGGATTGGAATACAGGGCGAGTACAATATGGCGATTGGAATACAGGGCGAGTACAATATGGCGTTTGGAATACAGGGCGAGTACAATATGGCGATTGAAATACAGGGCGACTGCAATAAGGCGCAGTTCATTCCTGGAATTCAGCGCATGAGCTACAGAGGCCAGCAACCTTGAGCTGCCAAGACCCTTCTGCACCTCCACACGGTGATCCTGGATAACAGGCTGCAGCAGGGCAGACTGGCTAAGGAGAAGGGACCAATGAGGGAAGGCTAACCCGGTACTCAAAAATTCGTGCTGAAGTCGGATGTGTCGGACCGAAAGGAGCAAATATCGTAGTCAAGCTGTAAAATACGACACAACATATTCCGTTCAATGGACAAAATCCTGCTACTTGCAAAGTCCTTTTCAAGGCTTCGCAGTTGGAGAACGAACGAATAAGAAAAAATATCTTTCCAGAGAAGGGAAACAGACACAATTTCTGTCAAGTACAACATTCCGACCAAGACCACTATCTATCTTCAATGTACCGCTCTCTGGGAATAGCCCGTTTTTAAAGCATTCTGTCTAACGAGTGGATCAATGTGATCCCCGAAGTAGTGAGTGCCGGTGAGATGATTCTGAGAATAACACAACAGCCTTTAGGACCCAGATTTACCTTCATCAGCACGCTCGAGATGGGAGGAAAGCTACTACAATCCACAACTTAGCGCCGTTTCCTTGGCACACAACAGAGCAAACATTCATTTTGAGGATATCCAACAACTTAGAAGAAAATAGACACTTGTCTGAGACCGTTAAATAGCGTCCGGTATATTTTACAATGACTGGGAGGACAAACTAATTCTCAAATGTAACGATACATCATCATCATGAGGCTGATCAGCCCTGAGACTGGAAGGTTGTCTGAGCATGTCTCACCATTAGACCCTATCCTCTGGTTGATCGGTCCGGAGACTGGAAGGTCTTCTGAGCATGTCTCTCCATTTGACCCTATTCTCTGGTTGATCAGTCCTAAAACTGGTTATAAGGTTGTCTGAGTATGTCTCTCCATTTGACCCAATCCTACAGAGTTTTCTTCATTTCAGCATAAATCCGCATTTTAATGTCCTGCATGCCTGAGATGCAAAAGTGAGTCTTGGTCGCCCCAGTCATCTCTTCCCTTGAACCTTGCCCTCTAGCATCGTCTGTATTACCGATACACCATTGAACAAAAACCAGGTTCTAAGTGGCAAACGGTTTTCACGCTATCTTCATATTTTGGTCTCCTTTGCTCCCTCTCTCCACTCTAACCGCAACAATAACACATGTCCCCCTTTCATTATTCTAACTCTAATAAAACAAGGGAGTTCTTCCTTTACATTCTTCTAACTCTAATAACACAAGGGAGTTCTTCCTTTACATTCTTCTAACTCTAATAACACAAGGGAGTTCTTCCTTTACATTCTTCTAACTCTAATAACACAAGGGAGTTCTTCCTTTACATTCTTCTAACTCTAATAGCACAAGGGAGTTCTTCCTTTACATTCTTCTAACTCTAATAACACAAGGGAGTTCTTCCTTTACATTCTTCTAACTCTAATAACACAAGGGAGTTCTTCCGTTACATTCTTCTAACTCTAATAACACAAGGGAGTTCTTCCTTTACATTCTTCTAACTCTAATAACACAAGGGAGTTCTTCCTTTACATTCTTCTAACTCTAATAACACAAGGGAGTTCTTCCGTTACATTCTTCTAACTCTAAAAACACAAGGGAGTTCTTCCTTTACATTCTTCTAACTCTAATAACACAATGGAGTTCTTCCTTTACATTCTTCTAACTCTAATAACACAAGGGAGTTCTTCCTTTACATTATTCTAACTCTAATAACACAAGGGAGTTCTTCCTTTACATTCTTCTAACTCTAATAACACAAGGGAGTTCTTCCGTTACATTCTCCTAACTCTAATAACACAAAGGAGTTCTTCCGTTACATTCTCCTAACTCTAATAACACAAAGGAGTTCTTCCTTTACATTCTTCTAACTCTAATAACACAAGGGAGTTCTTCCTTTACATTCTTCTAACTCTAATAACACAAGGGAGTTCTTCCTTTACATTCTTCTAACTCTAATAACACAAGGGAGTTCTTCCTTTACATTCTTCTAACTCTAATAACACAAGGGAGTTCTTCCTTTACATTATTCTAACTCTAATAACACAAGGGAGTTCTTCCTTTACATTCTTCTAACTCTAATAACACAAGGGAGTTCTTCCGTTACATTCTCCTAACTCTAATAACACAAAGGAGTTCTTCCTTTACATTCTTCTAATAACACAAGGGAGTTCTTCCTTTACATTCTTCTAACTCTAATAACACAAGGGAGTTCTTCCTTTACATTATTCTAACTCTAATAACACAAGGGAGTTCTTCCTTTACATTATTCTAACTCTAATAACACAAGGGAGTTATTCCGTTACATTCTTCTAACTCTAATAAAACAAGGGAGTTCTTCCTTTACATTCTTCTAACTCTAATAACACAAGGGAGTTCTTCCTTTACATTCTTCTAACTCTAATAACACAAGGGAGTTCTTCCTTTACATTCTTCTAACTCTAACAACACAAGGGAGTTCTTCCTTTACATTATTCTAACTCTAATAACACAAGGGAGTTCTTCCTTTACATTCTTCTAACTCTAATAACGCAAGGGAGTTCTTCCTTTACATTCTTCTAACTCTAATAACACAAGGGAGTTCTTCCTTTACATTCTTCTAACTCTAATAACACAAGGGAGTTCTTCCTTTACATTCTTCTAACTCTAATAACACAAGGGAGTTCTTCCGTTACATTCTTCTAACTCTAATAACACAAGGGAGTTCTTCCTTTACATTCTTTTAACTCTAATAACACAAGGGAGTTCTTCCTTTACATTCTTCTAACTCTAATAACACAAGGGAGTTCTTCCTTTACATTCTTCTAACTCTAATAACACAAGGGAATTCTTCCTTTTCATTCTTCTAACTCTAATAACACAAAAGAATTCTTCCTTTACATTCTTCTAACTCTAATAACACAAAAGAATTCTTCCTTTACATTCTTCTAACTCTAATAACACAAAAGAGTTCTTCCTTTACATTCTTCTAACTCTAATAACACAAGGGAGTTATTCCTTTACATTCTTCTAACTCTAATAACACAAGGGAGTTCTTCCTTTACATTCTTCTAACTCTAATAACACAAGGGAGTTTTTCCTTTACATTCTTTTTTTAATTGGCTACTCTGTGACAGACTGGGACACTATCCTAGGGAAATTAATAGATTACAGTACCTTTGTTAGGGTCTCCGCGGCCACTGACTGTAGGGACATCTGTTTTTGCATTATCAAGATCGGAATTCTTTGATTTATCAAGGGAGATTAATTTGTATGTCTTGGTTTAAAAGCGAAGAAACATATTCAGAGCTTATTACAGCCACCAATAAGTGAAGGGGAGGTAGCCGAGAAAAACCGCCGTCCATCAAATCTTTGACGTTTTATTTGAGGTCTTTTATACAATAATTTTCCTTTTGAGGAGTCTACATTCTCCTTCTCCTTCTCTTTCTCTTTGTCCTCCTTCTTTGTCTTCTACTTCGTTCATCCTCAGATTAATGTTATGTGACACAGTTGTTTGCAAGGCTCTTGTTTGTCTGTACAGGGGACGATGCGGCTAACGTCTGGTCAGGCAAAACACAATTATCAGACAATGTTAGCCAGGGGCAGGAGAAATATACTGGTCTAGACTCTCACCTGACCTTCTCGTTGGTCGTCCTGGAAACGAGCTGTTGTCGAGGACAACAGTCTGGCTAACAAGGTGAGGTTCGACGTTATCCCCGTAGTAGTGAGTGATACGCAGATGAAGCCAAGCATTGCACAACCGCCTGGCGGACCCCTGTCTACTTCATCAGCACGATCGTGATGTCAGGAAAGCTACTGTAAGCTGCCACAAGTTCCGTCCTCTTCAGGGCAACAAAAGGGTTACCAACCATCCAACCAACCATCCAACCAATCATCCAACTAACCATCCAACCAACCATCCAATCATCTAACCGACAAACCATCTATCCAACCAACCATCCAACCAACCAATCATTCAACCAACCATCTATCCAACCAACCAACCATCCAACCAACCAATCATCAAATCATCCAACCAACCATCCAACCATCCAGCCAACCATCCAACCAACCAACCAACCATCTATCCAACCAGCCAGCCATCCAACCAACCAATCATTCAACCATCCAACCATCCAACCAACCATCCAACCAACCATCCAACCAACCAGCCAACCAACACATCAACCATCTCTGTACAGCTTTTGTCTCATCTGTCTTAAGCCAATTTCCTTCTCTCTCCCTCTTTCTCCCTCTCTCTCTCTCTCTCTCTCTCTCCCTCTCTCCCTCTCTCTCTCTCTCTCTCCCTCTCTCTCTCCCTCTCTCTCTCTCCCTCTCTCTCTCCCTCTCTCTCTCTCCCTCTCTCTCTCTCTCTTCCTCTCTCTCTCTCTCTCTCTCTCTCTCTCTCTCTCTCTCTCTGTCTCTTCCTGCGCGCATGCAGCTTTGTAGGATGTGTTTTTTTTCATTTTAGTTTTGGCCTCATTATACATGTTGCTGGTGTC
>JAVGWX010000022.1:34120026-34125026 GCA_036924085.1 Ariolimax columbianus | reverse complement strand
AACAAAATGAGGATTGGGACAGGTGACAGGTGTTCCTGTAGGGGAGCATACCTTGACCGTGGAACACTACCTGCGATGGTGCAGGAATATAACTAACTTCACTTAAACTGGTTTAAAAGACTCCACAGAGTCTGTATACACCAAGTTTCTTGAATGGCGGTTTAACCGATGTGTGAGACCATCTTAATAGACTCAAACTCTAGATCTAAGTAGACCCGCAGGCAGGGAAAGGAACAAATACCTTGGGTAGATCTTTCAATTCAATTTTGTCCGGGCAGCGACCGTTAAGCTTATTCTTTTCGATTTCCAACTGCCAATGAATTTTTAACGTGCTCGACGCTGAACACGGGAGTCCAATCTCACTTCCGTGAGATTAGGTAGACACTTTACCTCGAGCTCACTGAGTCCCCCACCCGAGGCGGACACTTTACCTCGAGACCACCGAGTCCCCCACCCGAGGCGGACACTTTACCTCGAGACCACTGAGTCCCCCACCCGAGGCGGACACTTTACCTCGAGACCACTGAGTCCCCCACCCGAGGCGGACACTTTACCTCGAGACCACTGAGTCCCCCACCCGAGGCGGACACTTTACCTCGAGACCACTGAGTCCCCCACCCGAGGCGGACACTTTACCTCGAGACCACTGAGTCCCCCACCCGAGGCGGACACTTTACCTCGAGACCACTGAGTCCCCCACCCGAGGCGGACACTTTACCTCGAGACCACTGAGTCCCCCACCCGAGGCGGACACTTTACCTCGAGACCACTGAGTCCCCCACCCGAGGCGGACACTTTACCTCGAGACCACTGAGTCCCCCACCCGAGGCGGACACTTTACCTCGAGACCACTGAGTCCCCCACCCGAGGCGGACACTTTACCTCGAGACCACTGAGTCCCCCACCCGAGGCGGACACTTTACCTCGAGACCACTGAGTCCCCCACCCGAGGCGGACACTTTACCTCGAGACCACTGAGTCCCCCACCCGAGGCGGACACTTTACCTCGAGACCACTGAGTCCCCCACCCGAGGCGGACACTTTACCTCGAGACCACTGAGTCCCCCACCCGAGGCGGACACTTTACCTCGAGACCACCGAGTCCCCCACCCGAGGCGGACACTTTACCTCGAGACCACTGAGTCCCCCACCCGAGGCGGACACTTTACCTCGAGACCACTGAGTCCCCCACCCGAGGCGGACACTTTACCTCGAGACCACTGAGTCCCCCACCCGAGGCGGACACTTTACCTCGAGACCACTGAGTCTCCAATGAAGTAGGAGTACAATACTGCCCTCACGAGACAGAAGAGATACAAAAACTGATAGGAGATGGAACACCCTTACAAACTGATAGGAGATGGAACACCCTTACAAACTGATAGGAGATAGAACACCCTTACAAACTGATAGGAGATAGAACACCCTTACAAACTGATAGGAGATAGACCACCCTTACAAACTGATAGGAGATGGCACACCCTTACAAACTGATAGGAGATAGAACACCCTTACAAACTGATAGGAGATAGAACACCCTTACAAACTGATAGGAGATGGAACACCCTTACAAACTGATAGGAGATAGACCACCCTTACAAACTGATAGGAGATAGACCACCCTTACAAACTGATAGGAGATAGAACACCCTTACAAACTGATAGGAGATAGACCACCCTTACAAACTGATAGGAGATGGCACACCCTTACAAACTGATAGGAGATAGAACACCCTTACAAACTGATAGGAGATAGAACACCCTTACAAACTGATAGGAGATGGAACACCCTTACAAACTGATAGGAGATGGAACACCCTTACAAACTGATAGGAGATAGAACACCCTTACAAACTGATTAGAGATAGAACACCCTTACAAACTGATAGGAGATAGAACACCCTTACAAACTGATTAGAGATGGAACACCCTTACAAACAATGATGCCCTTTGTAAGAGAATCCGGACATCGATCTGAAGATGGACGACCAAGCAGAGGAAAGATTCCCAGTTCCTTTGAGATCTGTCTAAATCTTTCTAGACACCTGCCGTGATTAAATTATTGTACCATTTTGAAACCACATCATTTCAATTCACTTTCAGCTGTCGTCATCTATCTGTTTATCAATATTTTTCTTTATCACAAAATTTTCTAGGTCATCCTATTGAAAATGATATTAATTTACATCTTAATTTTGATGACCCGTTCCTCAGCGTAGCTGTAGGTCCCAACCTCCGTTTCCAGCGGACCCTGTCTTGGGCCACAGAAGTCCAGCATGTGGTAAACACTCCTCCAAATGTTGCCTCGGTAGTACCAGATTACTGTCTCCGTGTTCCATCGTTTGGTCGCAACATTGACCTGATCATCTATGTCTTGTCTTGTCTGCAACCTTCGTCAAGGACAATCGTCGTTTAATGGGATTGTGGAGATTGGAATGTGATGGAAACGGAGAGCTATTTCAACCAAGCGTCTCCAGCAATCTTGTGAGTGTCCATGTTTCTGTACCATATCACAGTACATTGATTTTACTTGTCTGTTGATGTCAGTTATCACAGATGTCTACAAAAAATGTTTCTTGTAATTTCTTCTTGGTATTGATTAGCCTTCCAAGGCATACGTAGCGTTCTTCAAATGGCCAGCTAGTTAACCACACAAGGTTCAAACCCTTAAACGAAGACCAGGGAGATCACCACCAGTGACTTGCTTTTTTGACGATGATGCTGTAATTTTGCACCTTAGTCAGTAGAACGTCAGAGATTGATGGATGACTTCACCCAGTTTCAACAAAACAAATTAGCTGAAACTGGAAGTAGATGCCACACCAACACTTAGCATGGATAATTATGAACTGGCAGCCCACCTGTCAAGCTTGCAAATCTGCCCCAGTCGGCTCGTTTGTAATTCCAACGTGGGAGCGGTTTTATTTCCTGTGGGTCTACTTCCATATCAACTTCTAGCCTAAGTGGCCTGTGGTCGCTACCTGCCAATTGATTTAGAACATGGCGGTCTATTTTGGGGTGAATATCCACCGTGGAAAAGGCCAAGTCTGGAGTAGAGGTGGTATGCCATGTTCTAGAATAGAAGCTAGGGCTGTCCTCCGGCCTATTGATAAGATAGAGATTTGTGTCTATCTCCCAGTCTTCCACTTCATCACCTCTGTTGTCTGTGTCCGCATATCCCCATCTCTCCGAGTGGCTATTGAAGTCTCCAACTAATAGGCAGCTGGAGTCCTTGACTTCCATACTCGAGAGCGACAGGTCTTTATTGGGTGGGTCATACAGGTTGAAGATGCGGATCTTCGTTTCTTGTGTCATTATGTCGATTCCTACAATTTCTGCTTGTCCAGTGTGATTGACAGATACCGCGCTACTCGGTATGCAGTTACGTATCAGTATCAGAACCCCTCCTTTGTGACCTTCTCTATCAAGACGGAAGGTCTGGTATCCTCTGATTGAGAATTTGTGGTTGTTGTTGAGGTGGGTTTCTTGGATACATGCCACGTCAATCTTACCTTCATGCAAGTGATGTGTTTGGGAAAGCTTTTTGTTAATGACTCCCTCCGCATTCCATTGTAGTATTCTGAGGGTCTTGTGTTTTTGGTCAATAGTTTTTGCCCCATCACCTTGTGCCTTGACTCCACAGCACATGGGTGGGTGACCACCAGTAGCATTGGGTGGGCCCCTTCTAGGCGTGAGGCCCGGCACTCTCGCTGCCTGGCGGGACTCCACAGGATGAGCGCCACGCTTTTTTCTGTTAGGTTGTACCGTCATCATACAGCGATATACGTTGCCCTGTTTCGTTAAGCCTGTGGCCCAGTGCATTCGATTTCAACAGGCGTTTCTGTAGGGATGCCCTCCTTAGCCTTAGGCTGTCCCTAGCCTATTTGTCTCTCTTAGGGAAGTTGTCTTGCAGGACTATCGAGTCTTCCCCACTCGTGTCTATAGGGTGTGGTGATGATATGATTTGATGGACTATGTACTAGTTTGTACTATCCCGGAAGAGAGGCAGTCTAGTGTGTCTGTGTCCCAGGATCGTCACGTCCTGCCAGAAACGTAGCATATGTATGTGAGTGGGGTATCTCTTTGCTCCCTTTATTTTCTCGGCTTCTCTGCAGTGATGGTGCGCCTAGCATTCCCCGCCACCTGGGAGGTTGTCACAATAGGGCAGAGGTGCAATGTCCGCTGGCCTGCATCTCTTCTGCGTCCATTGGGATGACTGACAGCAGACAGAGGTAAAGAGTGAGGCATGAGTGCATTTAACAAGGGGACAAGCCTGGTCATGGCACGGAGATGTTGTTCGCCTGGTGTGTGGACATATCTCATGATCAAGGGTTGAGTCTCAACAGTTCGCAGTGAGGTGGCTGCTCTACTGCTTACGACACCCCGACCGAGAACTAAGTCTTCTACTAGTGGTTTCACACCTCATCGCCGTATGGGGTGAAAATCGAGCAGCTCCCCACCCGCTTTGATCGACGGGACGGCAGAGACCTATTTCTGCGGCTCGACCGGGTCGGGCTGAGGCGCGAGCCCTAGGTCCCAAAAATATCGTTGCCTCCCGTCGCAGTGTTCTGAGATTCAGGGCGGGATTCCGGCTTAGAGGCGTTCGACTGTAATCCCTCAAATGGTAGCCTCGCACCATTAGCTTATCAGCCAGGCACGTGGACCAAGTGTCTGAGATCGGGGATTCCTCTCGGATTGAGCAAGATTACCGTACCAACGCCCTGTCATTAGTAGGGTAATACTGACCTGTCTTAACAGGGTCTAATACCAGAACCCGCTCACTATTAGACCCAACGAATTAAGAGAGAGCTATTTGTTAGTCAATGACCAAGCGCCTGAAACCTGCAATTCCTCTCGGATTGAGCAGGATTACCGTAGCAACGCCCTGTCATTTGTAGGGTAATTGGCCTGTCTTCCGAGGGTCTAACTCCAGCACACGTTCCATTTGCCGATCCAAAGCTCATTGCGAGAGAAGGACCACAAGCGAGACGAACTGTCGA
>JAVGWX010000022.1:34000026-34115026 GCA_036924085.1 Ariolimax columbianus | reverse complement strand
AAAGTTGGCTGACAAACCAGTTTTAGTCTCATTCTATTTGTTAAGCCTGTCTCATACCGCTTATACGTTTTTCATTTAGCTACATTGTTTTCTTTATTCTACTTCGTTGTCTTTTTTTATTATCTCTTGATGATTACCTTCTTTCGGAGAAACGTCGGTTCTAGCTTGTATTTCGATACGCGTGTTTATATTACGGCTGCTTAACTGGAGGCCCGCGTACTGCCTGGACCATAGTGTACGGCCCGCTTGGAGTTTTAGAAAAAAAAACTAATTTCGCTGGGGAGGACGAGTCGATCCCCGGACCCCTTACTGGGGAGAAAAGAAAACGATCAATGCTCCGCCTATGTATGTTGTAAGAGACAACTAAAGAGAGTTGTGCATGCAAAGAGTCCAGGTCCGAGACTCGGACCCTGCAAAAAAGCGACACCTCGAGACTTGAGGCTTTGCATAATCGAAATCAACGACACATCCTTGGCATTGGTTGGTACGATTTTGTCCGGAATGTAGACGTTTCTGCAAAGACGCACACCCACACCCCCCCCCCCCCCCCATGTCTCGGTTATTCTGAAACGTCGCCGCATTTCCCTGTTAGGTCATGTTGTCCGACTAGCCAAGGAGGTCCCAGCTCACCAGATTCTTCAAAAGACCTCCACCCTTCTGACTGAAGGCGCCGGAGAGGTCGTCCCCGAAACACGTGACTTCAACAGGTAGCGGCTTTCCCATATGCCTTAGAGGAGGCCTGGCAGCACGCAGTTACAACTGGACATGGTGGTGTTCATCCTTCTTCGTACGCAGTCAGACATCAACCTTTATTTTTTCGAAAAAAGCAGCGGTCATCCTGAGGCTGTCGACACTGCCATAGAGCTTGTCTAGTGTTGCCACTGGTGATGGCCACATCTGCTCTCTCTGATCCTCGTATGTCGGGCAGTTTTGCAGCAGATGTTCAGCGATCATTTTCCCGGTACCACACGGGCATTCGTCAGTGCCACCTATCTTCAATTTATTGAATAGGTGGTACCTCAGTCTATTGTGGCCTGTGCGAAGTCTGAAGACCACGACCTGCTCTCTTCTGTTCAACTGGTAATAGGCATCGTTTTTGGTGTAGCCAGTATGTTCTGTTTCCCATTTGGTCATGTATCTAGCTCTAATAAGCCTTTTTGACTCTTTGTACGTCATACTAGTATCTGGTTGTGGTAGTCTTGCACCTTCTTTTGCCAATGTGTCTGCCTCCTCGTTGCCTTGGATGTTGCAGTGGGATGGAACCCACTGTACCACTACTCTTTTTGGTGCGGACTGCTGGCATAGTTGACAGAGTACTGCTCTTAAATCATTAAGTTCAGTATTTGTCTGGCTTTTTAGTGCTGTGACTACGGCCAGGGCATCTGTAAACAGGACTATATGGCTTTCATTTCTTTTGCCTGTCACCATTTCTTCTACTGCAGCCCTCAGTGCCTCTGCCTCTGCTCTGAAATTTCTTGCGTATTTTCCAGTTGCCACTGACAGTGTCATTTTCCTACCATTTGGTAGGCTGAGGTATGCTCCTGCCCCTCCGTACTGTGTTGTGTTTGTTACAGAACCGTCGGTGTATGCATGGGTCCAGTCCATGCTTGTGTAGTTTTTCGTTATGTACCTCAGGGTTATGTCTCTTTTTCAGACTGGCAGTTTTTGTTTCCAATACCTGGTATATTTTCTACCACCTCTGGAAATATATGCTGCCTCCAGGTAGGTTTTCGTACAGTAGGGATGGGCTTTGGTGTTGTTAATGTGTTCAGAGGGTCTTCGCTCATCTTTGCTTTGGCTAGTTCTGCAAAATGTCTCCGCTTTAGCTTTCCATTTCCAAATCTCTTTAGTCTCTGATGCATTGGATGGTATGTCAGTCTTCTGAGTTTCTCTGATTGCTGCTAGGCTCCACAGTCTCTTCTGTCGGTCATGGATTGCAGATTTGTAATCTTTTCAAGTTCTAAAATTGACTTGATGCCTCCTGTTATAACTCTCATGGCTTGATTTTGGAGTTTGCTAATTTTATAAAAGTTCGCCTTTGCTGCTGTTGTCCATGCCGCAATGCCATACTCGAGAACTGGTCTCACTCTTCCAGTGTACAGTTTCTTTAGTATACTTTCGTCTGTTCCCCAGCTTGTGCCAGCAAGTTTCCTCATGATTGCCATTCTTTGTGACATGCCATAACACAGACCATGGTTAGGTTGAAAAGGAGAAGAAGACGAAGATGATGATGAAGAGGAGGGTGAGAGAGAGAGAGAGAGAGAGAGAGAGAGTATCCTGAGTTAAGGGAAGGCCGGTGGCTGTGCTGCTTGGACACAGAACAACTAACCAAATGGACGAACGTTCTAAACTTCGGTAGAACCGAGTTTAATATCAATCGTTAAAACAAAAGGCCGGAGTAGATCCCAGGAGACTCCTTTCCAGAAAGTAAAGAATAGGGTCACTGCACCTACATTCAGGTCGCAAAAAAGACTAAAGAGAGATGTGCAAGGATCTAGCAACATCACCATGTAAAACACTACTATCGAAACCACCACTGTAAAAGCAAAGAAAATGCTTTGGCGCAAGATTTCTTACTGGGTCTAGCTGTAGTGGTTCCCTTTTACTCCGGCTGGAGTGACAAAGAAACAAGGATAATAAAAAAAACGATAGTCTAGCCGAGAGTGGTCCACCGGGGTCTTTGTCTATGACAAGGACAAGAATAGCACCACTACCTCACAGAGAGCATGTCTTAAGAGGCGACTAACTGTGTGACATGCCATAACACCGGCCATGGTTAGGTGGTTTATTTAGAGCAGCATAGATGGCGTCTAACAGGCTGCGGGTCTACTTTGCTTTAGTGTTTGAGCCTATTAAGATGGATTTGTACATCGGTTAACCCCCCTCAGTAAGCGATTGTCCCAACGCAGAGGAATATTAGGCTGCTCGAGCTTAGCCAGCTAAGCAGGAAACCCTTATCCTGGTTATATCCAGCCCCTACAAGAGCTGGGACCTGCACAGGGGCATCTGCCCTATAGAAGTACTGGTCAACTAAGAACCTAGAGCTAAGAAATCGGACACCCTCTACCACCAGGGTTGAAGAAGGGTGTAACAGTTACCGCCGGAGCAAGGGGAGTTTAGGATGCCTGAACATGTTAAAGCTTAAAGCTACCCGAATGCATGTCAAGGTCACTCACCGTCTCAGCAAAGGAGAACAGAGTTGGGTTAAGGAATGTGGACAGATAGAAACTGACCACTGGCCTTCCGATTTTGGTAGGGGGAGAGTGATTGACAGACGAAATTCGCAGCGGGGCTTGCTGCGAGAGAAATGGAGTGACAGGCGTGCGAAGTGTTTCGGTCCAATTGGGATTGAAGATGACCATCACCTGAGATCGATTGGTCAAGCTCTGGCCTTGCTTGAGGATATATAACTCGAGACAAAGTTTAGCTCGGGAGGCTGGAGAGAGAGAGGCTGGAGGAGAGATGGAGGCTGAGGGAGAGAGAGAGGCTGTATGGAGGAGAGTGAGAGAGAGAGACTGAATGTAGATAGTGTGTTTAACTCACCGACTTTAGATAGAGGAGCGATTGATAGACGGTTGGACGAATTTTTAGTGATAGAACAGGTTCGCTCAAATAGTTGTGTGAGTTTTGCATTAATGGATAATCTGAAAGTGTGTTTGTAAGCAAGGACACATTGTGAGCGAGCTATGTCGAGATCGCCCGCCTGAGGGGATTTCAGTGAGGAAGAGTATTTGATAAGGTGTGTTGAAGACGCAGTTAAGGCGATGGGTGTGTGATGCAATTGCAAGGCAATAGAACTGGGTTTTTTAGATAGTTGGGAATTCCATCAATAGCTAATGCTTACAATTCCCGTTTTAGTAGAATGTTTAGTTAAGATATGTATTATATCGTGTTTGAAATTTCTCTACTCATTCTATGATATGAGTATGATTAATAAATATGCCACCTGATGTGTGATATGTCATTTACTGAGTATGGTCATGATGATGTGGATGAGTGTGAGAATGTTCTAAGTTAGATCACGGCAGCAGAGGATCTGCTACAAGGGCTGATGTGAGCCGACTTGTGGAGCGATCGTCTCTGGATAGCCTCATCTATTCTTGATATTTCATGTCTCTGGATGGCCTCATCTATTCTTGATGTCTCATGTCACTGGATGTCCTCATCTATTCTTGATGTCTCATGTCTCTGGATGACCTCATCTATTCGTGATGCCTCATGTCTCTGGATGACCTCATCTATTCGTGATGCCTCATGTCTCTGGATGATATGATCTATTCTTGATGCCTCATGTCTCTGGATGGCCTCATCTATTCTTGATGCCTCATGTCTCTGGATGGCCTCATCTATTCTTGATGCCTCATGTCTCTGGATGGCCTCTTGTCTCTAGATGGCCTCATCTATTCTTTATGCCTCATATCTCTGGATGGCCTTATCTATTCCTGACGCCTCATGTCTCTGTAAAGCCTCATCTATTTTTTATGCCTCATGTCTCTGGATGGCCTCATCTATTCTTGATGCCTCATGTCTCTGGATGGCCTCATCTATTCTTGATGCCTCATGTCTCTGGATGGCCTCATCTATTCTTGATGCCTCATGTCTCTGGATGGCCTCTTGTCTCTAGATGGCCTCATCTATTCTTTATGCATCATATCTCTGGATGGCCTTATCTATTCCTGAGGCCTCATGTCTCTGTAAAGCCTCATCTATTTTTTATGCCTCATGTCTCTGGATGGCCTCATCTATTCTTGATGCCTCATGTCTCTGGATGGCCTCATCTATTCTTGATGCCTCATGTCTCTGGATGGCCTCATCTATTCTTGATGCCTCATGTCTCTGGATGGCCTCATCTATTCCTGACGCCTCATGTCTCTGTAAAGCCTCATCTATTCTTTATGCCTCATGTCTCTGTATAGCCTCATCTTTGATGCCTCATGTCTCTGGATGGCCTCATCTATTCTTTATGCCTCATGTCTCTGGATGGCCTCATCTTTGATGCCTCATGTCTCTGGATGGCCTCTTGTATCTGTATGGCCTCATCTATTCTTTATGCCTCATATCTCTGGATGGCCTTATCTATTCCTGAGGCCTCATGTCTCTGTAAAGCTTCATCTATTTTTTATGTCTCATGTCTCTGGATGGCCTCATCTATTCTTGATGCCTCATGTCTCTGGATGGCCTCATCTATTCTTGATGCCTCATGTCTCTGGATGGCCTCATCTATTCCTGACGCCTCATGTCTCTGTAAAGCCTCATCTATTCTTTGTGCCTCATGTCTCTGTATAGCCTCATCTTTGATGCCTCATGTCTCTGGATGGCCTCATCTATTCTTTATGCCTCATGTCTCCGTATAGCTTCATCTATTTTTGATGCCTCATGTCTCTGGATGGCCTCATCTATTCTTGATGCCTCATGTCTCTGGATGGCCTCATCTTTGATGCCTCATGTCTCTGGATGGCCTCTTGTACCTGTATGGCCTCATCTATTCTTGATGCCTCATATCTCTGGATGGCCTCATCTATTCTTGATGCCTCATGTCTCTGTATAGCCTCATCTTTGATGCCTCATGTCTCTGGATGGCCTCATCTATTCTTGATGCCTCATGTCTCTGGATGGCCTCATGTCTCTGGATGGCCTCATCTATTCTTGATGCCTCATGTCTCCGTATAGCCTCATCTATTCTTGATGCCTCATGTCTCTGGATGGCCTCATCTTATTTTTATGCCTCATGTCTCTGGATGGCCTCATCTATTCTTGATGCCTCTTGTCTCTGGATGGCCTCATCTATTCTTGATGCCTCATGTCTCTGATCACCCTCAGCAATAATGCTACGCCAGTCTCTGCGATTGGTGGCGATTCTTGCCCAGTAATCACGGTTAATACCGCACTGGACCAGTGATCTTCTAAGCGTCTCCTTGTGCTCCTTCCGATGCCCACCGCTTGCTGTCTTGCCATTTTGGAGTTCACCACAGAGCAGATCTTTTGGTAGGCGTTGATTCAGCATACGTACCACATGGCCAGCCCATCTCAGCTGCGATGCACATATCATGGTGTGTATACTAGACATGCCCGATCGCGCTAACACATCTGTATTTGTCACCATGTCCTGCCATCTAAACCTCAGAAGTTCCCGCAAGCAGTGCACGTGAAAGTTGTTTACTTTCCCGGAATGGCGACAGTCCAGGTTTCACACGGATATAAATGGGTAGGGAGAACCACTTACTTATCTCTCACATATTCAGTACCACTTCTGGTATCACTTGAGTAGTTCCATACTTTTTTTAACGGATAACCAATTCCGAGAACAATAACAGAAAGAGAATATAATTCACTTCTTGGTTACGTTGTTTCATTATTTTCAATAGAGTTAGGATATAATAAAGTGATAATAAATTCTAAAAAGAGTAAACGTAGACTAGTTGACAATAATGTGTGAATAATTAGAAGTATCTACTAAAAAGAAAAAATATTATTGTACTCAATGTAAGAAGGAGTAAGAAAGATGGACGACTCTTCTCCCTTTTTCTCTCACTCTGTTTCCTTTGACTCTGTCCTACAACCACACTCTTACACAACTTTCACACGCGCTCTTCCACTGCACTTTGGTTGGGCTGGCTTCTGAGAGTGCTCGAATCTAGCATAGGACATCATACAGACGCACACATACATCCAAGCACTAGTTTATGCGTCTTAATATCGCCCAGTTGACTACGGCCTGGGGTGGATTAGGCGCGCCTCCGCCAGTGGAAACTAGTGAGGCAAACAAGTAAAATAAAAATAAAAAATTGTCATCTAAAGTGCATATATTCCCTGTTAGATATACCTTGACTGCGTAGTCGCTTCTCAGTTATTTTGTGTCATTATCTAAATCTGAGACGAGGGTTAAAACCTCAGTTTTTCTTGCATCATCATCAGATGCGTCTCTGTCTCTGAAGACCATGCTCGTGGCGCCCTGTGAGTAGCCTCTCCAGGGCCCAAGTCTGGGCGCTAAAAATGGAGACCGTGGGCTGCCCAAACTGCAGGATCCCCCTCTCGGCCTCACTGGTGTAATCCACAAAGGAATGTAAAGCAAGACAATTTGGCACCATGTCGGCTGCAGGAGCTACTGGAATGAATTCGTATTTTGAAACCACCCGCTTTAGGGGCTACCACTCTAGATTTTCTGTTTGTGTTTAATCCCGTAGCCCTACCTCTACCAAGGTTTCCACAAGGCAGTGGAGTCGTTTCCCGCAGGTGCTAGTTACTCGAGACATCCGATAATACTCTCATCGTCCCAAGACTAGCCAGCACTCTCTGGGACGTGGGTTTAAAATCAAAGTTCCTCCTCTCATAGACGAACTGCTTGAACAGGCTAACAAGCTTCGTCTACCCGGGTTTAGAATCAGAGTTTACCTTCTCTTAGATTGGCTGCCAACCAAGGCTAATGAGCCTAATCTGCCCCCCCCCCCTCAGTTATACCGCCAGGTACTCGGTCGCGCCCCACAGCAAGCTCTGTAAGAAACAGGGGGCCCCTCATGAAGGTGCTGCTGGGGACACAATAATGTAGGAGAGGCCATTGGCATGGAAACTTCTGAACGGCAAGCCGAAAAGTGAATCCAGCGGCGATCTCTACACCTGGAAATGAGGGGCTATATCATAGGCTTCACTTTCCTTTAACGAGCGGGTCGCCCAGCCCAGACCTCGTTACGTCCTTACTAATCCTGACAAAACAAGAAAATTCTTATAAACACGAATCTCACTTTCTTCTGCCTCCCAAACCTTCTTCTCAAAGAAGAACTTTGTATCTACTCCTCTCACAGTTGATGTCCTGACTAAGTCTTGTTTATGTCTACCAAACAAACTCCCTTGTGTACTATATAGTCCCAGTGCTATTTTGCTCTGACAGTTTCTACATCATAACGGGTAAACATAGGAATGCATTATCTAATATACTCCCAACAGGATAAGCCGCAGACTGGAAGACCAAAGGACAAATGGATCGCAGGGTGAGCTATATGGAGATTTATCTCCACGCTAGTGTGGGAAAGTGCGATGACCTATATCAGTGTTCCCAAACTGGAACAAACACGAGGGCCGCATATAGGCAAGTTCTGTAATTGAAAGGTTGTATAGGGGCAAGCTCAGTAATTGAAAGGTTGTCTAGGGGCAAGTTCAGTAATTGAAAGGTTGTATAGGGGCAAGCTCAGTAATTGAAAGGTTGTCTAGGGGCAAGTTCAGTAATTGAAAGGTTGTATAGGGGCAAGCTCAGTAATTGAAAGGTTGTCTAGGGGCAAGTTCAGTAATTGAAAGGTTGTATAGGGGCAAGCTCAGTAATTGAAAGGTTGTCTAGGGGCAAGTTCAGTAATTGAAAGGTTGTATAAGGGCAAGTTCAGTAATCGAAAGGTTGTATAGGGGCAAGTTCTGTAATTGAAAGGTTGTATAGGGGCAAGTTCTGTAATTGAAAGGTTGTATAGGGGCAAGTTCAGTAATTGAAAGGTTGTATAGGGACAAGTTCTGTAATTGAAAGGTTGTATAGGGGCAAGTTCAGTAATCGAATTTTCATACCTAGAAAAATTTTAACTCCCTGGGTCGAATATAGACAAGTTCTATAATCTAACGACCATTCATTTCTGCACAGCGGCAGTTATCCTTTGACCCTCCCCCCCCCCACCCACCCCCCCCCCTTACCAACCAGTTCAAGACCCAAAACCAACGAGTTCAACAACCCAAGTACCCCAAAACCAACGCGTTCAACAACCCAAAACCTCCAAAACCAACGAATTCAACAACGCAAAACCCCCCAAAATCAACGCGTTCAACAACCCAAAACCTCCTGAAACCAACGAATTCAACAACCCAAAACCCCCAAAACCAACGCGTTCAACAACCCAAAACCTCCAAAACCAACGAATTCAACAACCCAAAACCCCCAAAACCGACGCGTTCAACAACCAAAACCTCCAAAACCAACGAATTCAAGAACCCAAAAACCCCAAAACCAACGCGTTCAACAACCCAAAACCTCCAAAACCAATGAAGTCAACAACCCAAAACCCCCAAAACCAACGCGTTCAACAACCCAAAACCCCCAAAACCAACGAATGCAACAACCAAAAACTCCCAAAACCAACGCGTTAAACAACCCAAAAACCTCCAAAACCAACGAATTCAACAACCAAAAAACCCCCAAAACCAACGCGTTCAACAACCCAAAACCCCCAAAACCAACACGTTCAACAACCCAAAACCCCCAAAACCAACGCATTCAACAACCCAAAACAAACGCGTTCAACAACCCAAAACCCCCAAAACCAACGCGCTCAACAACCCAAAACCAACGCGCTCAACAAGCCAAAACCCCAAAAACCAACGAGTTTACAACCCAAAACCAACGAGTTCAACAACCCAAAACCAACAAGTTCAACAACCCAAAACCTCCAAAACCAACAAATTCAACAACCCAAAACCCCCAAAACCAACACGTTAAACAACCCAAAACCTCCCAAAACCAACGAATTCAACAACCCAAAACCCCCAAAACCAACGCGTTCAACAATCCAAAACCTCCAAAACCAACGAATTCAACAACCCAAAACCCCCAAAACCAATGCGTTCAACAAACCAAAACTCCCAAAACCAACGACTTCAACAGCCCAAAACCCCCAAAACCAACGAGTTCAACAACCCAAAACCAACGAGTTCAACAACCCAAAACCCCCCAAAACCAACGAGTTCAACAACCCAAAACCAACGAGTTCAACAACCCAAAACCTCCAAAACCAACGCGTTCAACAACCCAAAACCCCCAAAACCAACGAGTTCAACAACCCAAAACCCCCAAAACCATCAAGTTCTACAACCCAAAATTCCCAAAACCAACAAGTTCAACAACCCAAATCCCAAATCAACAACCCTTCAGACGCTGCACATTACAAATTGTATTACGTCTAAAGTTGCTTGTTACTATTCTATTTTTAAACGGGCGCGTATCAGAAACGGCTGTGGGAGATCAAGTGTTAGAAGATTCAAATCCAAGTCTCTATAGTAGAATACTCTCCACTTCAACTTAACTTAACGTCCTTATACTGGTTTAGAAGACTCTACAGAGCTTGTATACAACCAGTTTCTTGGATGGTATGCGAGGCTATCTTAAGAGACTCAAATTCTAGAACTAAGTAAACCCGCAGCCAGTTAGGCGCCATCTATAGCTGTTCTTAACAAACCACCTGGAGAAAGGTATAAATAACTTGGGTAGATTTTTAACTCGAATTTTGTCTGGGCAGTGGCCGTTAAGCCTACTCTTTTCGATTTCCAACTGCCATGGGATTTTTAACGTGCTCGACACTGAACACGGGAGTCCGATCTCACTATCTAAAGTTTAGGGCAATTTTTACCAGAAGATTCACGTGAAATTAAATTTCGCTCTAAGCCGTGATTCGAACCCGCGACTTTATGGATAGATTGCACGTTCTGTAATTCACGCAGGCCAAAGACATGTAGAGTACCTTAATACCATTCTGGATTTCATAAACGAACAAGCCACAAAGTTTATAGCAAAATTGTTTGTTTCATTTCCTACATCACTCTTGTGAATCTAGTACAGCCCTGTGTACATTAGTATGTAATAATGGTTAATGTTTATATTTGGTATGTTTTAACCTTTGCTTTTCAGCAGTGTACTGTCCAATATAGTCAATATGTATTTATGTTGTCGGAGAGAAAGTCAGCAAGTAGATCACACAATGATATGGAATAGCTGAAATATGTAGTTGGCAATTTCTAAAGGTGTTATTATGTGGCAGCAACATCCAGCATTTGAAGGTAGGTGTCGCATGCTCATGCTCAGCACAGATACAACACGGCATCTGTGTTCTGCGAAGAATATCAAAAAGGACATGTTTCCTGTTTATGGTGAGAAGTGTTTGTCGCATAAAACATTGCATATCTGGGTTGATACATTTTCTCATAGACTCTCAAAGATTGCTAGACAAGCCCGACATAGCCCTGTTCAGACTGCAACAGAAACACATGTGCTGCGGTTGGAGAGAGATTATTAGAGCTGACATGTGAGTAACCATAGACAGTGTAACAGCTGCAATAGTGTGTCCGCGTGGTTTAGCCTACAGTCTAATTAACTTAGAAAAAGGCCAAGATTAGATACTAGGAAATATTCCTTTTTTTTTGTCAGAAACTGGTGAACGCTTGAAATGCATTGCCACGGGAAATAGTGGGGAAAGAACAAGTAATGCAATTGAGAATAGATTGGATATGCATATCTTTTAGAGCAAGGACATTTAAATGAACCTGGTTGTATACAGACTCTGTAGAGTCTTCTAAACCAGTATAAAGAAGTTAAGTTAAGTTATAAATGGTGGTCTCAGGGCAAGACGTCGGCCTCGGGTGCTGGAGAACGGAACCTTTTTCTGTGGATTTTAATATTTCCCTGTATCTCTGGGTAGTAGCGATCGGACTCCCGTGTGCAGTGTCACGCACGTTAAAAAATCCATTGGCAGTTAGAAATAGAAAAGAGTAGGCTTAACGAACGCTATTCGGACAAAATTTTAAATTATGTTAAAAATCTACCCAATCTATTACCGGACCTTCGCCGCCGCTACGGAGTCCGTCCATTGTGCTGAGATTCTCCAAACCCTATGAAGAAGAACAGAGCACTTATGGGTTAAACAATGCCATCTCCAGTTTAGACTATAGATGGCCATGGTTAAACCATTTACACTGAAACTCCGACAAGAAATTGCGCGGTTACAGACTTTCAGAAATAAGGCCAGCATTATTGGTTATCACTTGCCTCGCTTGGAGAGAAAAGCCGAAACAATATTCACCTTGCGGTCCGCAGAATGCAATTTTAGGGCCGCATGTGACCCGTGGATCGATAGTTTGAGCCTCTTCAGTCCTTGTAATAAAGTAATTGGCAGTTATCAGTACAGGATTGGAGTGGGTTGGTCTGAGGAGCCGTGGCATACTTTCACAAGTCGGTCTTATTGGACTGCTGCAGGGACAGACAGACATGATAGGACAGACTTTGCGAGTGGCCGTTTTCGATGACTGTTCCAGGAATCGTCTTCTCATTCTTTGTTTTATCTTCTTTCTTCATTTTTTTTAAATGAGGAAAGGTTAACCCGTACCCAAAAATGCCTGCTGAAGTCGGATGTGTCGGACCGAAATGTGCAAACATCGCAGTCGGCTGTTAACTATGACATAACGCTTTCCGTTCTCTGGACAGCATCCAGTTACTTCCAAAGCCGTGTTTAGGGCTTGTTCGCAGGAGAGAACGAACGGAGAAGAAGAATTATTGTGTATTTCTTCCATCTTGACTAATCTTCCTTCTTTTCCCGTCTTCCCTCTCCCGTCTTCCCTCTCTCGTCTTCCTTCTCCCGTCTTTCCTCTTCTTGTCTTCCCTCTTCTTGTTTTTGCCCTTCCGTTTTCCCTCTCTCGTCTTCCCTCTTCCCGTCTTCCATCTTCCCTCTCACGTCTTCCCTCTCACGTCTTCCCTCTCACGTCTTCCCTCTCCCGTCTACCCTCTACCTGTTTTCCTCTCCCTGTTTTCATTCTCCCGTCTTCCCTTTTCCCGTCGTCCATTTCCCCGACTTCCCTTTCCCCGTCTTCCCTTTCACCGTCTTCCCTTTCCCTGTCTTTCGTTTCCCGTCTTCCCTCTCCCTGTTTTTCCTCTCTCTCTCTGTTTTCTCTATCCCGTCTTCCTTTTCCCCGTCTTCCCTTCCCGTCTTCCCTTTCCCCATCTTCCTCCTCCCGACTTCCCTCTCTCGTCTTCCCTCTCCCGTCTTTCCTCTCCCGTCTTCCCTTTTCGTCTTCCCTCATATGTCCATCATTTCCTCCTTGATTCTTTCATCTCCACCACCACCACTCACACCATCACCATGAGAACTACACACACATTAAAGATGATTTTGTGAATGAACAGATGGGACTTATAACTGGCTGCTTCCATCAGGGTCAGGGGCACAGAGCTGACTAAGATCCTGTTCCACCATAATGTGGCCGTCCGGGAAACAGACTGCAACCGTGCTGATGTTACTGTTGCTGCTGTTGTTACTGTTGCTGCTGCTGTTATTGTTGCTGCTGTTGTTATTGTTGCTGCTGTTGTTGTTATTGTTGCTGTTGTTGTTATTGCTGCTGCTGTTGTTATTGTTGCTGCTGTTGTTATTGTTGCTGCGGTTGTTATTGTTGCTGCTGTTGTTGTTATTGTTGCTGTTGTTGTTATTGCTGCTGCTGTTGTTATTGTTGCTGTTGTTGTTATTGTTGCTGCTGCTGTTATTGTTGCTGCTGCTGTTATTGTTGCTGCTGTTGTTATTGTTATTGTTGTTGTTATTGTTGCTGTTGTTGTTATTGCTGCTGCTGTTGTTATTGTTGCTGCTGTTGTTATTGTAACTGTTGTTGTTGTTATTGCTGCTGCTGTTGTTATTGTTGCTGCTGTTGTTATTGTAACTGTTGTTGTTGTTATTGCTGCTGCTGTTGTTATTGTTGCTGCTGTTGTTATTGTAACTGTTGTTGTTGTTATTGTTGCTGTTGTTGTTACTGTTGCTGCTGTTGTTGTTATTTCTGCTGCTGTTGTTATTGTTTCTGTTGTTGTTATTGTTGCTGTTGTTGTTATTGCTGCTGCTGCTGTTGTTATTGTTGCTGTTGTTGTTATTGTTGCTGCTGCTGCTGTTGTTATTGTTGCTGTTGTTGTTATTGTTGCTGCTGATGTTAATATTGTTGCTGTTGTTGTTGTTATTGTTGCTGCTGTTGTTGTTATTGTTGCTGCTCCTGTTGTTATTGTTGCTGCTGTTGTTGTTACTGTTGCTGCTGCTGTTGTTATTGTTGCTGCTGTTTTTATTGTTGCTGCTGCTGTTGTTACTGTTGCTGCTGCTGTTGTTATTGTTGCTGCTGTTGATATTGTTGCTGTTGTTGTTATTGCTGTTGCTGCTGTTGTTATTGTTGCTGTTGTTGTTATTGTTGCTGTTGTTATTGTTGCTGTTGTTGTTATTGTTGCTGCTGCTGTTGTTATTGTTGCTGTTGTTGTTAATGTTGCTGCTGTTGTTATTGTTGCTGTTGTTGTTATTGCTGCTGTTGTTGTCATTGGTGCTGTTGTTGTTATTGTTGCTGTTGTTATTGCTGCTGCTGTTGTTATTGTTGCTGCTGTTGTTATTGTTGCTGTTGTTGTTATTGTTGCTGCTGTTGTTATTGTTGCTGCTGTTGTTATTGTTGCTGCTGTTGTTATTGTTGCTGTTGTTGTTATTGTTGCTGCTGCTATTGTTATTGTTGCTGTTGTTATTGTTGCTGTTGTTGTTATTGTTGCTGCTGCTGTTTTTATTGTTGCTGCTGTTCTTATTGTTGCTGCTATTGTTATTGTTGCTGCTGTTGTTATTGTTGCTGCTGTTGTTATTGTTGCTGCTGTTGTTATTGTTGCTGTTGTTGTTATTGTTGCTGTTGTTATTGTTGCTGTTGTTGTTATTGTTGCTGCTGCTCTTTTTATTGTTGCTGCTGTTCTTATTGTTGCTGCTATTGTTATTGTTACTGCTGTTGTTGCTGCTCTTGTTGTTATTGTTGCTGTTGTTGTTATTGTTGCTGTTGTTGTTATTGTTGCTGCTGCTGTTGTTATTGTTGCTGTTGTTGTTATTGTTGCTGCTCTTTTTATTGTTGCTGCTGCTGTTGTTATTGTTGCTGCTGTTGTTGTTGTTGCTGCTGCTGTTGTTTTTGTTGCTGCTGCTGTTGTTATTGTTGCTGCTGTTGTTGTTGTTGCTGCTGCTGTTGTTTTTGTTGCTGCTGCTGTTGTTATTGCTGCTGCTGTTGTTATTGTTGCTGCTGTTGTTGTTGCTGCTGCTGTTGTTATTGTTGCTGCTGTTGTTGTTGCTGCTGCTGCTGTTGTTGTTGCTGCTGCTGTTGTTATTGTTGCTGCTGTTGTTGTTGCTGCTGCTGCTGTTGTTGTTGCTGCTGCTGTTGTTGTTGCTGCTGCTGTTGTTTTTGTTGCTGCTGCTGTTGTTTTTGTTCCTGCTGCTGTTGTTATTGTTGCTGCTGATTTTATTGTTGCTGCTGTTGTTATTGTTGCTGCTATTGTTATATTTGCTGTTGTTTTTATTGTTGCTGTTGTTGTTATTGTTGCTGCTGCTGTTATTGCTGCTGTTGTTGTTATTGTTGCTGTTGTTGTTATTGTTGCTGTTGTTGTTGCTGCTGTTGTTGTTATTGTTGCTGTTGTTGTTGCTGCTGCTGTTGTTTTTGTTCCTGCTGCTGATGTTATTGTTGCTGCTGATTTTATTGTTGTTATTGTTGCTGTTGTTGTCGCTGCTGCATTTGTTATTGTTGCTGCTGTTGTTGTTATTGTTGCTGTTGTTGTTATTGTTGCTGTTGTTATTGTTGCTGTTGTTGTTATTGTTGCTGTTGTTATTGTTGCTGCTGTTGTTGTTATTGTTGCTGTTGTTGTTATTGCTGCTGCTGTTGTTATTGTTGCTGTTGTTGTTATTGTTGCTGTTGTTATTGTTGCTGCTGCTGTTGTTATTGTTGCTGCTGTTGTTATTGTTGCTGCTGCTGTTGTTATTGTTGCTGCTGCTGTTGTTATTGTTGCTGTTGTTGTCGCTGCTGCTGTTGTTATTGTTGCTGCTGTTGTTGTTATTGTTGCTGTTGATGTTATTGTTGCTGTTGTTATTGTTGCTTCTGCTGTTGTTATTGTTGCTGCTGCTGTTGTTATTGTTGCTGCTGCTGTTGTTGTTGTTGCTGCTGCTGTTGTTATTGTTGCTGCTGCTGTTGTTATTGTTGCTGCTGCTGTTGTTATTGTTGCTGCTGCTGTTGTTATTGTTGCTGCTGCTGTTGTTATTGTTGCTGTTGTTGTCGCTGCTGCTTTTGTTATTGTTGCTGCTGTTGTTGTTATTGTTGCTGTTGTTGTTATTGTTGCTGTTGTTATTGTTGCTGTTGTTGTTATTGTTGCTGTTGTTATTGTTGCTGCTGTTGTTGTTATTGTTGCTGTTGTTATTGTTGCTGCTGCTGTTGTTATTGTTCCTGCTGCTGTTGTTATTGTTGCTGCTGCTGTTGTTATTTTTGCTGCTGTTGTTGTTATTGTTGCTGTTGTTGTTATTGTTGCTGTTGTTATTGTTGTCGCTGCTGCTGTTGTTATTGTTGCTGCTGTTGTTGTTATTGTTGCTGTTGTTGTTATTGTTGCTGTTGTTATTGTTGTTGCTGCTGCTGTTGTTATTGTTGCTGCTGCTGTTGTTATTGTTGCTGCTGCTGTTGTTATTGTTGCTGCTGCTGTTGTTATTGTTGCTGCTGCTGTTGTTATTGTTGCTGTTGTTGTCGCTGCTGCTTTTGTTATTGTTGCTGCTGTTGTTGTTATTGTTGCTGTTGTTGTTATTGTTGCTGTTGTTATTGTTGCTGTTGTTGTTATTGTTGCTGTTGTTATTGTTGCTGCTGTTGTTGTTATTGTTGCTGTTGTTGTTATTGCTGCTGCTGTTGTTATTGTTGCTGTTGTTATTGTTGCTGCTGTTGTTGTTATTGTTGCTGTTGTTGTTATTGTTGCTGTTGTTATTGTTGCTGTTGTTGTTATTGTTGCTGTTGTTATTGTTGCTGCTGTTGTTGTTATTGTTGCTGTTGTTGTTATTGCTGCTGCTGTTGTTATTGTTGCTGTTGTTGTTATTGTTGCTGTTGTTATTGTTGCTGCTGCTGTTGTTATTGTTGCTGCTGTTGTTATTGTTGCTGCTGCTGTTGTTATTGTTGCTGTTGCTGTCGCTGCTGCTGTTGTTATTGTTGCTGCTGTTGTTGTTATTGTTGCTGTTGTTATTGTTGCTGTTGTTGTTATTGTTGCTGTTGTTATTGTTGCTGCTGCTGCTGTTATTGTTGCTGCTGCTGTTGTTATTGTTGCTGCTGCTGTTGTTATTGTTGCTGTTGTTGTCGCTGCTGCTGTTGTTATTGTTGCTACTGTTGTTGTTATTGTTGCTGTTGTTGTTATTGTTGCTGTTGTTATTGTTGTTGCTGCTGCTGTTGTTATTGTTGCTGCTGCTGTTGTTATTGTTGCTGCTGCTGTTGTTATTGTTGCTGCTGCTGTTGTTATTGTTGCTGCTGCTGTTGTTATTGTTGCTGTTGTTGTCGCTGCTGCTTTTGTTATTGTTGCTGCTGTTGTTGTTATTGTTGCTGTTGTTGTTATTGTTGCTGTTGTTATTGTTGCTGTTGTTGTTATTGTTGCTGTTGTTATTAATGCTGCTGTTGTTGTTATTTTTGCTGTTGTTGTTATTGTTGCTGCTGCTGTTGTTATTGTTGCTGTTGTTATTGTTGCTGCTGCTGTTGTTATTGTTGCTGCTGTTGTTATTGTTGCTGTTGTTGTTATTGTTGCTGCTGCTGTTGTTATTGTTGCTGCTGTTGTTATTGTTGCGGCTGTTGTTATTGTTGCTGCTGCTGTTGTTATTGTTGCTGTTGTTGTTATTGCTGCTGCTGTTGTTATTGTTGCTGCTGTTGTTATTATTGCTGCTGTTTTTATTGTTGCTGTTGTTGTTATTGTTGCTGTTGTTGTTATTGTTGCTGCTGTTGTTATTGTTGCTGCTGCTGTTGTTATTGTTGCTGTTGTTGTTATTGTTGCTGCTGTTGTTGTTGTTGCTGCTGCTGTTGTTATTCTTGCTGCTGCTGTTATTGTTGCTGCTGTTGTTGCTGATGTTGTTATTTTTCCTTTCGTTGTTGTTGCTATTGTTGTTGTTATTGTTGCTTCTGTTATTTTAATTGTTGCTGCTGTTGTTATTGTTGCTGCTGCTGGTGTTGCTGCTGTCGTTGTTGATTTTGCTGTTTTTACTGCTACTGCCGTTGTTGTAAGCCTGTCATGTTTAGCTGAATTAACTCTTGACGTTCCTTTTCAACAGGTTACAGTTGCTCTTTTAGCTTTCCAAGGCGAACTAGAGATGGTAAACATGGACCCACCTGGCTGTAGTTCAATGCTTCGAAAGTCCACCACTATGGGGGATTACAGAATCGAACCCCACGTCGATGGCCAGACTACAGTGGTGCAGCCTGTTTTCAGCGGTACGAACCAGGACTTGAGGTAAACTGTCTGGATATAGCTCGGGAATAGAGCTACACACACAGTGACATTCTATAACTGAATAAACATGGCATTAGGCCGAAGGGCGAGAGCTATAATGCTGCAGGATCAGTAATATCAACCTGAACTCTTGCGCAGCGCTAACAATCATTTACCCCTCGTAAGTGCTTCAGTCCGAGCCAACCGGAAACTGTCGACAGAGGAGCGAGGATCGCACTTTGTTTATGGAGGCAGGGAAGCCAGGTTCCCGTTTGGTCTAAATTTAGCACTGCCTGGTCTGAACATTTGGTAGCTAGAGTGGTTAGAGCGCTGGCTTCTTGCAAAAATGGACTCGAATTCAATCCGCGGGACCGATATGCTCCAATGTATTACCTGGCTTGAATATTAGGGAAAGAAAAGAAGAGACGGATGGAACTTGCAACGTAACCCCATCTCACAAAAGGCAGAGAGGGAGGGAACTGGTCACTTAACCCTCACCTCTCATAAACATGAGGCGTAGTACAATGAGGCCTCTAACTCTTCATCCCCTTCAGCAGTGTCTCCTTTAGGATTACATCTTTGTGTCTCACGTCTTCTCTTTGTTCCAGTTACTCTTCCACCTCTTGGTCATCAATGTTTTGCCACATTTTGCAGATGTAAAGATTTCGGGCCGCAACCTCTGCAAGCATGTCTGTTGATTCAGATACACGCTGGCTCGTCTTTAAGTGTCCTAAAGGTGAGGGCCGCCGGTACACACACAAACGTCCAAACGTTCTGTCTGTCTGTATTTCTGTCTGTCTGTCTGTCTGCCTGTCTGTCTGTCTGCCTGCCTGCCTGTCTGCCTGCCTGCCTGTCTGTCTGTCTTTATAATCAAAGAAATAATGCACATCCACTGACCCATAAAACAACGTACTTCCCCGGTCGCATAATGACTTACTTCCCCTACCATTGAAAGACTTACATCCCCCGTTCCATA
This sequence comes from Ariolimax columbianus, assembly GCA_036924085.1. Classification (NCBI taxonomy): domain Eukaryota; kingdom Metazoa; phylum Mollusca; class Gastropoda; order Stylommatophora; family Arionidae; genus Ariolimax; species Ariolimax columbianus. The sequence goes on along the minus strand of JAVGWX010000022.1, from coordinate 34,096,064 downwards.
AAGACTTACTTCCCCCGTCCCATAAAGACTTAATTCCCCCGTCCCATTATAACTTACATCCCTGTCCCACAAAGACTTACATCCCCTGTCCCATAAAGACTTACTTCCACCGTCCCATAATGACTTACTTTCCCCTGTCACATAAAGACTTACTTCCCACGTCCTAAAGGGACTTACTTCCCCTGTCCCATAATGACTTACTTCCCCTACCATTGAAAGACTTACATCCCCCGTTCCATAAAGACTTACTTCCCCCGTCCCATAAAGACTTAATTCCCCCGTCCCATTATAACTTACATCCCTGTCCCACAAAGACTTACATCCCCTGTCCCATAAAGACTTACTTCCACCGTCCCATAATGACTTACTTTCCCCTGTCACATAAAGACTTACATCCCCTGTCCCATAAAGACTTACTTCCCACGTCCTAAGGGGACTTACTTCCCCTGTCCCATCAAGACTTACATCCCTTGTCCCATAAAGACTTACTTCCCACGTCCTAAAGGGACTTACTTCCCCTGTCCCATAAAGACTTACATCCCCTGTCCCATAAAGACTTACATCCCCTGTCCCATAAAGTCTCACATCCCCTACCATTGAAAGACTTACTTCCCCCGTCCCATAATGACTTACTTCCCCTACCATTGAATGACTTACTTCCCTTACCATTGAAAGACTTACTTCCCCGTCCCATAATGACTTACTTCCCCTACCATTGAAAGACTTACTTCCCCTGTCCCAGAATAACTTACTTCCCCTGTCCGGGCACCACGTCAGACATCATGTTTCCAATGCCCAGTCACGTGAATTGCCTTGTCATTGCCCCTCAACATGTCCCCTATATTACATGTTTCCAGAATGTTTGGGCAAATCATCAGAGGGTCTGGGTCTTGTGTTGTTCCACAGTCGCACGTCTCGTCATCTCTGTATCCCCATCTTTTTCAGTTCTTCCTGCATCGTGTTACACCAGTGAGGGGTCTGTTTAGCAGCTTCCATGTTGTCTAAGGCAAGCGGTGTCCAGGTAAAGGTTCAATCCTGCGTCAGTTAAATCCATTTTCCGATGTAGCATTTCTAGGACCAGTCTGTATGTGCTATGCTGACTGTAAAAGACTTCGCTTAGATTTGAGCCTTGTGCACGGCATCTGGTGTCCAGATAATGGGTGCCTTGGATCGTTTGCCTGTTTTTATTTTTGATTTCTGAAGCGCCATTTCTTCGTGTCTCAGATGGTGCTACACCGATTATGGAGTATATTTTTTGTATTAATCTAGGTTTAAGACACCGTGTAACTATCAAGCCAATTTCATTTATTGCAGTAACAATCATTTACACGAGCAGAGCTGTTCCAAGCTGGTGCCACGTCCTCAGCTGCGGTGAAGTACAGGGCTAGTGTTGGTGTTAGGATCGTATCTGGGTGTGCTCCCCATGTAGTGCCAGTCATTTATCTGATGAACTTCTTTCTGACAAGAATCTTCCGTTTTGTTTCCTGGCATTGTATCCAGATGGACAGCGTGTGATCCAACTTCACACACGTAGTTGGGTGCCATACTGTGTTCCAGGGACTGTCCTTGCTTTGTGGTCTGTAGTTTTTGATTTATTTTGGTCTCTATATTGGCGATGAGGAAAACACATAATTAGGTTTTGTTGTTAGTTTTGAGGTGAATTTTCTGGTAAAATACGGCAGGAGTATCAAGGAAGCTAGTCAGTTTGTGTTCAACCTCTACAAAACGATTTTCTTGGGCAGTGATTTCCGTGTCGTGAGCATAAATGAATTGGGTCCCCTCTGTGTCTATATGTTTGTGGCTGCTATATATGTTATACAACCTCTAGATGCTAGTGCCTTACATGCGACAGACCGCTTTCTTGGTTTCGCCATCGACTTTTGACCATAGAACCACCTAATTTCCAATATATAATTTGGTGAGGTTGGTGAGGCCCTAGTCTTTTTGTCATAAAATACAGCTTTGTCAGCAGCGTCTAGTGGTTTATCCTGTCGTATGCTGCGTTTAGATCAATAAAAGCTACTCCTGTGATTTGCTTGGGTTCACCCTTCTCCGGTTAGTTGTGTTTTGATAAGCGTTTCCCGTCTGAAAAATGCCATGAATCAATGTCACATTCAAGACACTAATTGCGCTGTTGTCAAAGGGGACGAACTGGTCTAATCCTATTGCCAAAAAGTTTTGTATTGCCTAATGCATTTTTTTCGTGTCGTCTTCTTCTTCTTCTGTGTTCATTCTCAATCTCCCGCTACCAAGCCCTGAACAGGGCTTTGCAAGTAGCAGGATGAAGTTCGAAAAACGGAATGTGATGTGTCGCTAGTTTGTTTTATATGTGGTGATAGATACTTGGGATCAGTTCTGTTGGGTTATCTTTTCTTTCGCATTTTTTATCTATATCATAAACACGCCACACTCATATTCTACGATAATGAATTTTGAGCACATATATCTGGCCCGTGACGTTGTACTGTCCTGCTGAAACATTAACAATAAATCAAAGAGGGGACATACTTGGAGTCTTTTGAGAAGTGGTGTTACCGAAAGATGAATAAAGTGAAATGGACAGAAGAAATCAAAAGGAAAAGGTATTCGCGGAAGTGAGACAGAAAAAACAAACTGCTACAAGGATAGTAAAACGCCTGATGACAACCTACGACATGTAAATAAAGTCTTGGAATACAGGACACACAGAAAGAGGGGGATAACAAGACAAAGAAGTAGCTTTGTGACAAAAGCATGCATAGACATGGCGGAGAAGGCCTATGCTGATCTGGAAATGAAATCACAGAAAGGTCACTAACTTCGATTGAGATTTTCAGTATTGAGAAAAAAATGAATCAACCTGCAATTCTGAAAACTGAGCACACTAAACACATTAAGGGCATTAAGTAATTCAAGACTTTCAAAACAAAATATTATTTCTCTTTGACCAGAAATGTAATAAATTTGATGGTCAAAGAGAAGTAACTGGAATAATCATTTGTTTCAAGAGTCTTGCAGCACTTAAGGCCCTTAATATATTTTTTTTATTTTCGCTTGAAGAACATTCGCAGAAATGGAAAGACAGAATCATGAGCTAGCAAACCAGTCCCAGAACTGAAGGACTTGGTGATGATACCTACACACTAAAACATGCACAGCCGTTCTCTTCTTTCCTCGCTCTGCCTCTCTATCTCTCTCTGTCTTTCTATCTCTCTTCCACTCTTTATAATCTTTGTCACTGTTATATACGTCCTTCGTCTAACACATATTTAGCATCATCATCATCATGTAGCATGCGGCTCTGATAACACATCATATGCAAGTCTCTCGATCTTTGGTCTGCTCCTACGTCTATCACCGTCGTCCTCAGAACTTCTTTAATGTCCGGTGTACATCTTATCCCCTGTCTGTCTCTTCCTTGCATGCCAAGTACCGTGCCCTCTTCCATCACTTTATCTAGACCATGCTGCGGTTGATGTGGTTGGTCAAAGAATTTTAGTTTCCTAGACGTAATATTGCTTCCCATACAAATTTGTTCTTCATCAAGTTACGGATTTCTGTGTAGTTCTTTCTTATTATCCATTGGATTTGTGAGCCCTTTCCTGTAGCTGTTAGCTCGAAGTATTCAATCTTTTTCATCAGTGTGTGGTTTTCCATGTCTCGCCTCCGTGCTTTGTCACTGGGAAGATTCAAGTCCTCGGGATCGTTATTTGTGTCGTTTTGTTAGTGTTCTGGCATACGTTTTAAATTGTAGTTAACCTTAGCAGTGCCATGAATATTTTTCTTCTCAATTCGTGATACAATCTCCATTGTTGCACATAATCGAATTGTAAAGTTCGTAACTTCTTGCTTGTCTATGATAACTTTAGTTCTGTTCCTTGTCTTTTCATTGCTCTTAGTATTAGCCAAAGATGCACGAAGATCCCATAAACGCACTAACAACACCAAAACCCATCACTACTGTACGAAAACCTACCTGAAGGCAGGATACATTTCCAGAGGTGGTAGAAAATATACCAGGTATTGGAAACAAAAACTGCCAGACTGAAAAAGAAAGGAGAGATACTAAGCTTCATATCGAAAAGCTACCCAAGCATGGACTGGACCCATGCATACACCGACGGTTCTGTAACAAACGCTACACAGAACGGAGGGGCAGGAGCACTCCTGAACCTACCAAATGGCAAACAAATAACACTGTCATTCGCTACAAGCAATTTCAGAGCGGAGGCGGAGGCACTGAGGGCGGCAGTGGAAGAAATGGTAACACACAATGAAAATGAAAGCCATATCGTCCTGCTTACAGATGCTCTCGCCGTAGTCACAGCGCTAAAAAGCCAGAAAAACACTGAGCTTAATGATTTAAGAGCAGCACTCTGCAAACTGTGCCAGCAGTCCGCACCAAAAAGGGTTGTGGTACAGTGGGTCCCATCGCACTGCAACATCCAAGGCAACGAGGAGACAGACAGACTGGCAAAAGAAGGTGCAAGACTACCACAAACAGATACTAGTATGACGTACGAAGAGTCAAAACGGCTTATCAAAGCCAGATACATGACCAAATGGGAAACCGAACATACTGGTTACACCAAAAACGATGCCTATTATCAGTTGAACCGTAAAGAGCAAGTCGTTGTCTTCAGACTTCGCACTGGCCACAATAGACTGAGGTACCACCTATTCAACAAATTGAAGATAGGTGGTACCGACGAATGCCCGTGCGGTACTGGCAAAATGACCGCTGAACATCTGCTGCAGAACTGCCCGACATACGAGGATCAGAGAGAGCAGATGTGGTCATCACCAGTGGAACTGCAAGACAAGCTCTATGGCAGTGGCGACAGCCTCAGGATGACCACCGCTTTTTTCGAAAAAAATATTGGTTACTGTCTGACTGCGTACGCAGAAGAAGAAGAAGAAGAAGAAGAAGAAGAAGAAGAAGAAGAAGAAGAAGAAGAAGAAGAAGAAGAAGAAGAAGACGTCTTAGCCATGCTGATGTTTCGGGTAAAGATTTTTATCCTTTGCTGTGTTCTTAACTGACTCGATTAACTGTTCCAGCTCCCAGCGCTCTATGAAAGGACAACTGTATCATCGGCATATCTTAATTCTGGTATTTCCTTCATGCCGATTGGGCACGAGTCTAACTTTTCGTACACTTTTCATAAATATTGAAAAGATAAATGGAAAGTATATCTATTTTTTCACATTAAACCAATTTGTTTCTCCAGCTATTCTGACCGTTGCATGTACTGATGATACAGTGTTTTGATCGGTTGAATCAGACGCCTTGTGAACATCGTCCATGATTCTCCATAGAATTTCGTTTTGCACCGTCAAAAACTTTGGTAAGTTGACAATGAGCTCTCTGCCCTTTTCGATAACATTTCACATATTAAGGATGTGATCGCTTGTAATATTAATAATAATAACACAAAATAAAATAATAATAATACAAATTTAAAAAAAAAAAATAATAACAATAATGAAAATTACATTAATAATAATAATAATAATAATAATAATAATACAAATAACAAAAATATAATTTTAAAATTAATAAAAATTATAATAATAAAAATTATAATAATAATAACCAGATGGTCTACCGGGGTCTTTGTGTACGACAAGGAGAATAATAGGACCAGTGTCACACAGAGAGCATGTCGTAAGAGGCGACTAACTGTGTGACATGTCAAAACACTGGACATGGTTAGGTGGTGGGTTTAGAGAAGGTAGCGCCTAACAGGCTCCGGGTCTACTTTGCTTTATTGTTTGAGTCCATTGAAATAAGATCAAACATCGGTTAACCACCCTCCGTAAGTAATTGTCCCAACGCAGCGGAGTATTAAGCTGCTCGAGCCTAGCCCGCTACGCAGGATTCCATTCTCCTGGTTTCATCCAGCTCATACCAGAGCTGGGACCTGCACATGGGCATCGGCCCCTGTAGAAGTACCGGGCGACTAGGTGGGACCTGCACATGGGCATCGGCCCCTGTAGAAGTACCGGTCGACTAAGTGGGACATGCACATGGGCATCGGCCCCTGTAGAAGTACCGGGCGACTAGGTGGGACCTGCACATGGGCATCGGCCCCTGTAGAAGTACCGGTCGACTAGGTGGGACCTGCACATGGCCATCGGCCCCTGTAGAAGTACCGGTCCACTAGGTGGGACCTGCACATGGGCATCGGCTTCTATAGAAGTACCGGTCGACTAGGTGGGACCTGCACATGGGCATCAGCCCCTGTAGAAGTACAGGTCGCCTAAAAATCTAAGAAGTACCTTAGAATAATAACATGCTGAGGTCGGTTACACTGTTCCGATAGTCGTAAAATAAAAACCACAGCGCAACGCACACCGCCTTGGGGATTAGAGAAATAAACCAAAAGCAACAACAACAAAATATAAACACAATAATAATAATTAACATTATATTAATAATAAATTAATTTTTGTTTAAATAGTAATAATAATAAAAATAATAATTTACTTACTTAGTCGCTCCTCTTCTACCGTGAGGTGTAGAGGTAAAAATAATAATAATAATGAAAATGTTGGACCTGATGACCCGTTCCTCGGTGCAGCTGTGGCTACCAACGTTGTCTTCAGCGGACCTTGTTTTGGCCCACGGAAGTCCAGCGCGGAAGTCCTCCTCCAGAGGAACCTCAGATGTTGTGGCGTGTAGCATTCTTCTCATTTTGAAATGTAGCGTCCATCTCATGTGATCACGATTGATGGTAGAGGTCCCCGATTGATGGCCGAGGGAGGTCCATGATTGATGGCCGAGGGAGGTCCATGATTGATGGCCGAGGGAGGTCCATAATTGATGGTAGAGGTCCCCGATTGATGGCCGAGGGAGGTCCATGATTGATGGCCGAGGGAGGTCCATGATTGATGGCCGAGGTCCGCGATTGATGGCCGAGGCAGGTCCATGATTGATGGCCGAGGGAGGTCCATGATTGATGGCCGAGATCCCCGATTGATGGCCGAGGGAGGTCCATGATTGATGGCCGAGGGAGGTCCATGATTGATGGCCGAGGGAGGTCCATGATTGATGGACGAGGGAGGTCCATTATTGATGGCTGAGGGAGGTCCATGATTGATGGCCGAGGTCCACTATTGATGGCCGAGGGAGGTCCATGATTGATGGACGAGGAAGGTCCATTATTGATGGCTGAGGGAGGTCCATGATTGATGGCCGAGGTCCACTATTGATGGCCGAGGGAGGTCCATGATTGATGGCCGAGAGAGGTCCATGATTGATATCCGAGGTCCCCGACTGATGGCCGAGGGAGGTCCATGATTGATGGCCGAGGTCCACGATTGATGGCCGAGGCCCACAATTGATGGCCGAGGGAGGTCCATGATTGATGGCCGAGGGAGGTTCACGATCGATGGCCGAGGGAGGTCCACTATTGATGGCCGAGCTCTACGATTAATTGCTGTGATTCACTATTGCTGTCCGAGGTTTACGATTGATGGCCGAGGTCCATGAAATGTAAAGTTTTGATGAGGTGCGGGCGATTTTTCGTAGCCAAGTCGTGCGCTGCCAATCCATGTGGGACGTGGTCTTTTTCCACCTTTAATTTCGACAACAAGATGCAGGATCTCGTGGACAGGACATCATGTGGAGGAGGGCACATGACAGAAGTTAGAGATACGGCGACGGTCCATCATTGAAACTATACTCTCGAGATGTGTTTGTGGGACGTCCTCATTGTTGTAACCCTGTCAGACCACTGGATTCAAATGATGCGCCTCTGAATGAACACATGGAAGGCTTCATGACTCTTCTGACGATCCAAGTTTTGTAGCTATACAGAAAGGTTGGAATGATGCAGGATTTGTAAATGCGCTGTTTTGTTTCAAGGGAGGACCTCTGGGACCTGAATCTGTGCCGAGAGTTCAAAGACAATTCTGCCACGCCGATTCTTCGGACAGCGCCAGGACTGGTACGTACGAGCACATCAGAGGACATTTTTGCAAGAGGTGAGCTACAAATGATGGCAGCCATTGAAGTATGCTTCACTTTCTGACAAGAACGATAAATAACACTGAATCAAACTATTACATCCATTTGAGTTTGTTTTTTCTTCCGTGTATTTCGTAAGAGGTAACTAAAGCAGGTTGTCCATGGCGCTGCCAACCTCGCCATATAGAAATAATTGACATAAAACCTTACTCCAAATAGCAGTAATACTGTTTTCCTAAATGCAGATTATGAAAGCCAAAATGCAGTGTTGGACTAATGCTCAGAGAAATTGAGCGGCGTGTAAAGTTAACTTAAACTATTAAAGTCTTTTAAGAAAGTTGTACAACAGGCTGTCAGGGATAAAGTGTTAGACTCAACTTATTTATACGGTAGGGCTCTCTTCCTCATTATCTATCCTTTCCTAACAGTTAGCAAGTACCCAACTACACAACTGTTTATCAGGTCGTGCCGCTAATGGGAGTTGAGCCCGGTAACTATACCGAACAAAAAAAAGCAAATGCTACAAAACTACGTTGATCAGAGGCTAAACCTTTACATTCTAAAAAAGCTAAGGAAATTAAATTAGTATCATCTTTCTTCTTTTTGCTTCTTTTGTGTTAATTTCAGTGTCAGGTTACGAAGAATTCCTTAAAATAAGACCGACTGTATATATTTTGTACTGCAGCATGCACCGGTTCAATTATGGGCAAAGGAAAATAACTGTAGAAATTGTATTTAACTTATAGTTCTGTAGCAGTTGATGCCCTTAATTTAATTTGCTCAAAAATGCAATACTAATATCTAGCAGAATCAAAATGCTGAGCAGCGCATGAACTGCAGCGGTCAGTGACCCATAGCTAATTGCAAGCAACAGGGTCAGCAAAACAGAGCTGCCAAGACCCTTTTACACCTCAAAGCAGTGATCCTGGATAACAGGCTGCAACAGGGTAGACTGGCTAAGGAGAAGGGATCGAAGATGGAGGTCAACCCGGTTTTCCAAAATGCTTGATGAAGTCGGATGTATTGAGCTGAAAGGTGCAAATATCGCAGTCATACTGTAAACCACGACACAATGCATTCCGTTCTCTGGATTATATTCTGCTACTTACAAAGTACTTTTCATGGTTTGGTAGCGGGAGATTGAGAACGTGCAGGACTTAGTAGCGGGAGATTGAGAACGTGCAGGACTTAGTAGCGGGAGATTGAGAACGTGCAGGACTTAGTAGCGGGAGATTGAGAACGTGCAGGACTTAGTAGCGGGAGATTGAGAACGTGCAGGACTTAGTAGCGGGAGATTGAGAACGTGCAGGACTTAGTAGCGGGAGATTGAGAACGTGCAGGACTTAGTAGCGGGAGATTGAGAACGTGCAGGACTTAGTAGCGGGAGATTGAGAACGTGCAGGACTTAGTAGCGGGAGATTGAGAACGTGCAGGACTTAGTAGCGGGAGATTGAGAACGTGCAGGACTTAGTAGTGGGAGATTGAGAACGTGCAGGACTTAGTAGCGGGAGATTGAGAACGTGCAGGACTTAGTAGCGGGAGATTGAGAACGTGCAGGACTTAGTAGCGGGAGATTGAGAACGTGCAGGACTTAGTAGCGGGAGATTGAGAACGTGCAGGACTTAGTAGCGGGAGATTGAGAACGTGCAGGACTTAGTAGCGGGAGATTGAGAACGTGCAGGACTTAGTAGCGGGAGATTGAGAACGTGCAGGACTTAGTAGCGGGAGATTGAGAACGTGCAGGACTTAGTAGCGGGAGATTGAGAACGTGCAGGACTTAGTAGCGGGAGATTGAGAACGTGCAGGACTTAGTAGTGGGAGATTGAGAACGTGCAGGACTTAGTAGCGGGAGATTGAGAACGTGCAGGACTTAGTAGCGGGAGATTGAGAACGTGCAGGACTTAGTAGCGGGAGATTGAGAACGTGCAGGACTTAGTAGCGGGAGATTGAGAACGTGCAGGACTTAGTAGCGGGAGATTGAGAACGTGCAGGACTTAGTAGCGGGAGATTGAGAACGTGCAGGACTTAGTAGCGGGAGATTGAGAACGTGCAGGACTTAGTAGCGGGAGATTGAGAACGTGCAGGACTTAGTAGCGGGAGATTGAGAACGTACGAAGAGGAGGTGATATAGCGATGGGTTGCATGTGAGATTGTGACAGAATGAAATAAAATATGTCTTCATTTCTTGTGATTGTTTCTCTGGTTCTTGCACGGTCATACGACTTGTCAAACTCAACCGGGCAATTAGAAGTCTTGAGTTGAATTGTTGGACTAGGGTATCTAACGTTTAGGGATACGATCAGATATTGTTCTGTGACCAAAATTGTAGCAGTGAATGAGCTGACAGCAGCCAGCGACTCAAATCTGGCCGTTTGCCACAGAGTTGACCAAGACCCTACTCTGCCTACAAGTAGTGGCCCAGGAAACATATAGTAATCATGAAGTATAACAGTTTGCGATCGGAGATGGAAAGCGAACCCAGTTTCTTTAAAAGCTAAGCTAAAATCGAATGTGTCGAGTCAAAAAGCTCAGATATCGTCTCCACGCTGTAAACTGCGACACATCGGATCGGCATAAATGTAGGAAGAAGAACGAGAAGAATAAAAAGAAAGAAGAAAAATAAGAAGAAGAAATGGAGACGAAGAAAAAGAAAAAGAAAAAGAAGAAGAATAAGAAGAAAGAGAAAACAGAGAGGAAGAAAAACGAGAAGAAGAAGAAGAAGAGGAACAAAAAGAAGAGTATACCGGGCTATTATGAATACAGAAATGTATTATATCTTAACACCTAAATGCCTTTACCATGGACAACAAAACCACACAAATAGAAGCGAACAAATCATTAGATGAACACATAAAATAGAGATATAAACACGCCAATGGATAAGAGAGATCACACGGGAACTCGTCAAAACGTTCTAGTCAACTGAATGGTACGATCACAAGCGAATGAATCAGATGTACAGAAATGGCTGGTGAGAAAGGCGTACGCCGTTCTTGGGAGTGTTAGTTCATTTTTGTAAGATATGACAGTACAGATATATAATTTATATGCTGATTTTGTTGTTTGTTGTCATTGATGAAGGCCTTATGTAACTTACGTTTCTTTCTACTTCAGTATCTGGCTACACATGTACATTTTTAACATTTTATTTTATTTTTAGAGCCATGTGGTCTCGAGGTAATGTGTTCGCCTCGGGTGCTGGAGTTCGGGGGTAAATATTTGCCCTGATCTCTGAGTAGTGAGATCAGACACCCGTGTCCAGTGGCCCGCACGTTAAAAATACCTTGGCAGTTGGAAATCTAAAAGAGTAGGCCTATCGGCCGCTGCTCGGGCAATAGTCAAGTTAAGAATCGACTCAAATTATTCTAGGGATTCTCGGCCCACAGTGAATATGTCGCAAACAAAGGGGACTGTGTGACCATAATAACAGGTATTGGTTATGTGGTTAGTGGAGCGGCATAGATTGCGTCTGACAGGCTGCTGGTCTACCTTGCGCTAATTTACGCTTCTACCTCCACCAGTCTCAAAAATAGGCGATCGTATATTTCAGGGACTAACAGATGCTGGGATTGACCTGGCAAGACACCAGTGGATTTTAATCTTTCAAAAACAATATGAAACACAGGAGGTCGCACCTACCCAAGACGTCTAACGACATAAGTGGACTGAAGATAGACAGACAGGTAGGCAAACAGACAGACAGACAGACAGACAGACAGACAGACAGACAGACAGACAGACATACAGACACACAGACAGACAGCGATATCACACAAATATGGCTTGGCTGGACATGTGGCCCGAATGCCTGACAACAGATGGACACGTAGAAAAACGTTTTGGTGGCCCTATGCCTGCACACGTCCACAGGATCGCCTACCCCTTCCCCCTACCATATCGAGATGGACTGACCAAAGACCTAGGCCTCCATTGGTAGTCTTTGTAATATCGGGACGAACAGACGATAATGTAGGTCAGCTAGAATACGACACATCTGCCGGACTGATGTCGAGGATACTGGAATAATGTGTGAACCCGAGTTGTATCCGGGCTTACGAGCACTGTAACATCCCAAGCAACATGTAAAGAGCGACCAAAGAAGGTTGTACATGCAGACATCATCCTCCTCATTTACGAACATCTGAAAAACGGCCAATATCGAAACAGGCTTCAGGTAATGGGAGCACAAACCAAAACGGCCGATCATTTTCAACCAAAACGGCCGATCATCTTCAACTAAAACAGCCGATCATCTTCAACCAAAACAGCCGATCATCTTCAACCAAAACAGCCGATCATCTTCAATCAAAACGGCCGATCATCTTCAGCCAAAACGGCCGCTCATCTTCAACCAAAACAGCCGATCACCTTCAATCAAAACAGCCGATCATCTTCAATCAAAACAGCGGATCATCTTCAAACAAAACAGCCGATCATCTTCAATCAAAACAGCCGATCATCTTCAATCAAAACGGCCGATCATCTTCAACCAAAACGGCCGCTCATCTTCAACCAAAACGACATGATATGTCCGAGAGGACGGAGTTTGAAATGGCCGAGCCTGAGTAACCAAGGCCAGATGAAACATATTGCTCAAGACCACCACCTCATTTTGTCATCGATAGTGGTCCACGAAACAGGCTGTCACAGCGGCCTGGCCAAAGAGGTGGGGATCGACACTGTCATGCCCATGGTAGTGAGCTTACTGAGGAACCGTCATAGCACTACAGCCAGGAGAACCCTGTCCCACCTTCTCAAGTAGTGGGCTTACTGAGGAACCATCATAGCACTACAGCCAGGATAACCCTGTCCCACCTTCTCAAATAGTGGGCTTACTGAGGAACCATCATAGCACTACAGACAGGAGAACCCTGTCCCACCTTCTCAAGTAGTGGGCTTAATGAGGAACCATCATAGCACTACAGCGAGGAGGACCCTGTCCCACCTTCTCAAGTACTCCGCGGGACGCCAGAAGAGCCCCTGTAACCCGTCACAACCAACGAAACGTCATCACGAGTTAACTCAACACGGGAAGCTTTGAACAGCACAATAGAGCTAAATATCATTATTTTAGAAGAAGATTAGATTAGTTGTGCTAGCGTCAAAACCAGCTATTGATGATACCACACAGTAACGTACAGTCATACCAGGGTTTGACAAATCCTGCACGCTGGGTCGCTATGGCGCCTACAAGTGTTGATTCGTCTCTATGGCGACTACAAATGTTGATGGGTCGCCATGGCGCCAAGAAATGTTACTCGATCTCTATGGCGTCTACAAATTTTAATGGGTCGCCATGGCGCCTACAAAAGTTGCTGGGTGTTGCCTACCATTTCCAGACCTGTATCGCATTAACTCAAACAATCCCACCCGTCGCTTCTATCCTCGACAACTGTAAGTGACACAACATATAAAACTTTCAATCGACTTCATTCCATCGACTTTCAACGGCAGACTGCCGGCGTTGAGTTACGCAGCAGCTGCATCATACCAAAAATAAGGAATAGCAAAAATAAGGAATAGCAAAAATAAGGAATAGCAAAAATAAGGAATAGCAAAAATAAACATGCATGCACATGTAGAGTTCATATTTTCAAGAACAATCCCCCCCGTTCCGTCTGGCACGTAGTACAACCCAGCGAGAAACGTTCTATCCAGCACAACACATGGCTCCTACATTTGTTACTTGGAGCCATGATCCTAAACAGTTTTGTCATCCATCTGGATTACACTGGAGTGCGAAAAAGTATACAAGTGTATATGGGGGGGGGGGGGGGGGTGTTCTGTGGTAATCTGACATAATGAGGCTGTCGGCATCTTCTAGAACCGTTACTTAGTAGCTGGAGTGCCAGATTGGCGTAGTGGTAGAGCACTCTTTGTTCAAGACAGACATTACCGGCAATTTCCAGTTGACTTAGCTGTAAAATGGTACTTGACTTACTGTTAGGGAAAGGAAAGACAGCAGGTCAAGAAAGGGAACTGGTCATCCCATTTCATTAACACGATGTGGTCTCGTACGATGAAGCTTGTAACATTTCATCTCTGACAGCAATGTCTTTAAATCTTTACCACGTAAGTGTATAAGGGAGCAGTGTACCTGTTATTTCTCCTGCAGGACAGACAGACATGCCGGTAGACAGATAGCCGGTAGACACATGCCGAAGGATAGACAAGACTTACACAAGACAGACATGGCGAATGATAGAATAGACGAACACAAGACAGACATGGCGAAAGAGAGACTAGACAGGCATGCCGAAAGATAGACAGACATGCCCAAAGATAGACTAGACAAACACACCGATAGATAGACTAGACGGACACAAGACAGGCATGGAGACATATAGACTAGACAGACATGCTGATAGATAGACTAGACAGACATGCTGATAGATAGACTAGACAGACACAGAAAAACATAATGATATATAGACTTGACAGACATACCGATAGATAGACAGATACATCCAGACTTGCCGATAGAAAAGCTAGACAGACACAGACTTAGAAGCTGATAGATATACAGACACAGGACAGGTATACCGATAAATTGACTAGACGGGCACAGACTTAAAAGCTGATAGACGAACACAGACAGAAATGCTGAGAGATAAACTAGAACAACACAGACAGACAATCACACAACCACAAACACAGACAGACATGAAAACATGAACACACTCTTACCTGTGTTGATGGCTGCGTCAAGGACGACTTGAATAATAAGTGTTCATTGATACAAAACAATTATCCAGAATACAGCGAAACAAAACCACACACTGATTATTGATGTCAATATTTGTGAATGTCCAGCCATTGTAATGACCACCAAAGTGGCTTCAATTTGATGAAGAAATGTGCGATTATGTGTTTAACACATTCAGGATTTGCATCTTCCAAGTCTCAACATACGAACCCTAGTTCTGGAGTCTAATCCAAGGGAAGAGAATACGTGACCAATCTGGTCTTAACGGTGCAGCTTGTGGACATTAACTCTGTTCACCTGGTCGACAGGGGGGGTGGGGGGTGTGTGTGTGTGTGTGTGTTAAGTAAACCACGTGACATCAATCAGCGGTTCATGACCTCTATATTCTGCCTGCAGGTGACGGCTCTGGAAACGACCTGAATACGTCCAACATGGTTGAGAGAAATGGGTTGAAGATGGATGGCAAACCAGGTCCTGGAAGTAGTGCCGAGCTGCATTCGTATGTCACAATGATTATCATATTTACTCTTCTTCTTCTTCTTCATCATCTTCTTCTTCTTCTTTTGTTTCTTCTTATTTTACTTCTTCATCATCATCTTCATCCTCATCTTCATCATCATCTTCTTCTTCATCACCATTTTCTTATCTTCTTCTTCCTCATCTTCTTCATCGTCTTTTTCTTCATTTTCTTCTTCATCTTCTTCTTCTGTTTCTTTTCTTATTTTTCTTCTTCGTCTTCGTGGGAAGCTTAAGTTGTCTTTCTTGTCACAAACGTGTTGAGTCGCTTGTTTCATCGACGAATTGTTGACGGATTTAATGTTACGTTATATATCCATCTGTAACGCGGTCTCCTCGTGCCATGTAGCCAGCTATTCTTGGGTTGTAAGCACGCAGTGGTAGCTGGCAGGATGATGAGATGAGCGAACAATCCCTTTTTTCTGTATTGAAATGTTTTCAGTCCTAAATAGGTGTTATCATATATATGTGATGTCATCATTTGTCATTTGATCTCTCTCGTTGACATTTGTTAGATACATCATTTCACAGGCTAGAATGTTCCTTTCCAGTGCCTCGGATAAAGATTAAGTTGAACTACAACAAGACAAATCTCCAGTGGTTTCTTGCTCATTGAGGCATGTCCGGAAATGAAAAGGAAGACAGACTGGTCAGTGAAGGTAGACAGACTAATCAGGGAAGGCAGACAGACTGGTCAGGGAAAGTAGACAGACTGGTCTTGGTAGGTAGAGAGACTGGTCAGTGATGGCAGACAGACTGATCGGGGAAGGTAGACAGACTAATCAGGGAAGGTAGGTAGACAGACTAGTCAGTAAAGGTTAGCAGACAGACTAGTCAGAGAAGGTAAGTATACAGACTAGTCAGTAAAGGTTAGCAAACAGACTATTCAGAGAAGGTAAGCAGACAGATTAGTCAGAGAAGGTAAGCAGCCAGACTGGTCAGGGAAGGTAAGCAGACAGACTGGTCAGAGAAGGTAAGCAGATATACTAGTCAGGGAAGGTAAGCAGACAGACTAGTCAGGGAAGGTAAGTAGACAAACTCAGACTAGTCAGGGGAGGTAAGCAGAGAGACTAGTCAGGGAAGGTTAGCAGACAGACTAGTCAGGGAAGGTAAGCAGACAGACTAGTCAGGGAAGGTAAGCAGACAGACTAGTCAGGGAAGGTAAGCAGGCAGACTAGTCAGGAAAGGTAAGCAGACAGACAAGTCAGGAAAGGTAAGCAGACAGACTAGTCAGGGAAGGTAAGCAGACAGACTAGTCAGGAAAGGTAAGCAGACAGACTAGTCAGGGAAGGTTAGCAGACAGACTAGTCAGGGAAGGTACAAAAAACAAACACATAGTTATCCCATAATTTTTTATTTTCATATAATGCTAAACTTAACCAAATTATTGCATCTCAAGTTGCTATTTACATCCGGGTTCTTAGCTTGGTTTCCATTACGTTCATGTAACTCAGCAGACAGCGGATCTCAGAAGAAGCCAAATTGATTAATTTCCGTCCAATCTGGCAACTCTTTCCCGTTCCTCACGACTCTTCTTCTTCTGCGTCCGTTTTCGATCTCCGGCTACCAAGCCATGAATAGGGCTTTGCAAGCAACATGATGTATTCCGGAGAATGGATTGCGTTGTGTCGTTAGTTTGCAGCGCTTAGCTGCGATATTTGCACCTTTCGGTCCGACACATCCGTCTTCGGCCGTCCCCACAACTATATATATCCATTCACCACGACTTGCTGCTTTATCTACGCTGAGTCAGAAGGCTCGATGAAACAGCTCTTGACTATGGTATGGAGATAAACGCTGGAAAGACAAAATTAATGATCAACAACGCCAAGGGCTTCAACAGCAGGATAAAAGCTAATGGTCAGGAACTCGAAGTGGTTGACCGTTTTAAATATCTGGGGTAGATTTCAGTGATCAAGGATCAAAATGTGAGGTGTTGGCCAGAATAGCACAGACAATAGCGGCGTTTGCACGGCTTAACAAAATCTGGCAAGATAAACGGTTAGCTCTATGCACGAAAATCAGATTAATGCGTACACTGGTCCTGTCAATATTCCTCTATGCTTGTGAGACATGGACAGTTACAGCTGACCTTCAACGAAGGATACAGGCCTTGGAGATGAGATGTTTCAGAAAACTTTTAAACGTCACGTACAAAGATCGAGTTACAAATGAGGAAATACGAGATAGAATTACAACAGCAATAGGGCCTTTTGAAGATCTCTTGGCAACTGTCAAAAGAAGGAAGCTCGCTTGGTACGGTCACATATCGAGATCAAATGGTCTTGTAAATACGATCCTCCACGGAAAGGTGCAAGGCAGACGACGACGAGGCCGGCCCAAAAAGAGGTGGGAGGACAACATACAAGAATGGACCAATCTCCGACCAGAAGAGGCACAGGCAGCGGCGGCTGACAGAGAAGAGTGTCGTGGTGTTGTGAGGATGTCTTCATGTGTACCCCAACGACCTCACCGGTTACGGGATGACCTGACCTGACCTAACCTGACCTGACCTACGCTGAGCGCACCATAGCAGTGCATAAGTTAACAGCTACAAACACCTCCTGTGACTTGATGAGACTGGCTTTTTCACAAGGTAAAGAGGGGGGGGGGGGGGGGTTTGACACGCCTGAAACTTTAAACGTAGGCTGAATTCTAAAATAGAAAACAGAAATGGATGAGGTGGGGCAGGGTGGGAGTGTTGATGTGAAAAGGGGGGGGGGGGGTAGAGTTTACTCCGCTTATCTCTTATCATGGGTGTACGCCACTGAGTCAACGTTTATAAATATTTTGATAAGATCACGTCTGCAAACATGTACATAATTATTAGCAGTAAAACTTGTACATAAATACTAGCAGTCAAATATGTACATAAATATTAGCAGTAAAATATGTACATAATTATTAGCAGTAAAACGTGTACATAACTATTAGCAGTAAAACTTGTACATAAATATTAGCAGTAAAACGTGTACATAAATAATAGCAGTAAAACATACATTTCACGAGAACTTCATTCAGATATTGATTAGTAAATGCTTGTTTTAGCGAATTGAGTTGAGTGGTCCGCTGGGCTCTTTGTGTATGACGAGAACAAGAATAGCACCACTGCCACACAGAGAGAATGTCGTAACTGTGTCACACGGCATAACAATTGTCATGGTTAGGTAGTTTGTTTAGAGCAGCATAGATGGCGCATAACAGGCTGCGGGTCTACTTTGCTCTAGTGTTTGAGTTTATTAATATAGATTCGCACATCGGTTAACCACCCTCTGCAGCACTTGTCATAACGCAGGGGAGTAATAAGCTGCTCGAGCCTAGCCCGCTAAGCAGGAAATGCTCCTCCTTGTTGCATGCTGATCATACAAGAACTGGGACCTGCACAGAGGTATTTGCACCTGTAGAAGTACAGGTTGACTAAGAACTAAGAACTAAGAATTTGTTGAAAGCTGACTTTACGACCAACTTCTAAAGCTTATAGTATAGGAAACACATTCAATGGCACGTTAGAGACATTATGTATCTCAACAGACGGTTATTTCTGGAAATAACTCAAGCTCCAATTCATCATCATCATCATGAGCTCCTTCCGATCTGTCAGACGACAGTAATTGAGCTTTGAAAAGGTATGCAGCTACAGTCCATGACGGTAACGAATGTGACTCGTAAGACCAATCTGGGCAGAGAAACATCTTCCACAGTGTATGAGAGGAAGGTCAGGACCGTTTACGGCATCGCATGGTGTGGCGTGTCTTCTCAAACTCCGAGTCCTTAGCCTATCAGCAATCAGTATCTCCTTTGTCTGTATTCCATGCTTAATCCTGCCCCTCCATGTAACACGATCCATGGCGTCCTGTTCCCATGATTCCAAATCATTGCCTACGTCATTCAAATCCCGCGTGCACACATCCTTGTACCGAAGTAGTGGCCGGCCCGCGTCATTCATATCCCGCCTGCATACATCCTTGTACCGAAGTAGTGGCCGGCCCCGCGTCATTCATATCCCGCCTGCATACATCCTTGTACCGAAGTAGTGGCCGGCCCGCGTCATTCATATCCCGCCTGTATACATCATTGTACCGAAGTAGTGGCCGGCCCCGCGTCATTCATATCCCGCCTGCATACATCCTTGTACCGAAGTAGTGGCCGGCCCCGCGTCATTCATATTCCGCCTGCATACATCCTTGTACCGAAACTGTAATTCCCCATAGAGAAGATATTTTGGTATTCTGCCTTCATCCATCCTCCGAATGTGTCCCAGCCAGCGGAGCCTTTTAAGACTAAGCATGGACAAGATTGTGACAGTGCCTGTTCTCCCCAACTCCTCTGCATTGGTGATCTTGTCTTGCCACCCAACGCCCAGGATTCTGCGCAGGCACCTCATGTGATAGCTGTTTAGCCACCTTTCCTCGTGCATGTAGGTAGACCATGTCTGACTGCCGTAAAGAAGAGTGCTAATGACACAGACCTGGTAAACAAGTTTTTTTGTTTTAAGAGTGAGTTTCTTGTTCTCCCAGACCCTTTTTGTTAACCTGCTCATTAGCAAAGCTCCAATTAGCAAAGTGTTTTTTAAGATGTGAATCTGTTCTCGCTCTTGTACATTTGAAGAATTTCTAGACAAAAAAAATGTTCGCAGGAGTATGTGCTTCCAAATTGCATTGTTCTCTTCCAAGCAAAATATGTGAGTTTCTGAAATTTGTCTTTTGAGATTTATTTATTTAAAATTTAGTTAGTGAAACATTCTTGATTTTTGTTCTCAGACCAAACTTCTCTTGGAGTTTAGTTTGTTCCATTTGCAAACAAGGCTATTTCAGGATAACTTAAACAGTTAGGGCTGACGGGTCAGATTAAGTTAAATTTGTAAATGTCTTTGTGGACCAGATAAAATCATGGAGGAGCCTGAAGCAGCCCTCAGTACATTCATTGATCATGCCTGTTTGAAATTTTCAGTTTCTTCAAGACAATTATTGATAGAAAAATGATTCTGTCAGCATCAAGTAGCCCCCCCCCCCCCTTTTTTTCAGACTGAGAATCTTCGATAAGCTGCTTCAGTACCTGCAGCCTAAATGCGGCCACGACAGCAGATGAAGTTAACCAGCTACCCCATCAAAGGAAACCCAGCCTCTACAGACTAGTCCAGGAAACCGACTCATCATAATTTGAAAACAGATGAAGCAGGTCCACTTGATCGAGTTACGGGAGGAACCTGGGCCTAGACATGGAAGTCAGTACGCAACATGGAAGTCAGTACGCAACATGGAAGTCACTAAATAGACTTCGAACTGGTGTATCACGATGCAGGAAAAAGCTAAGAAAGATGGGGATCCAGGGATGAGGAAACATGCGAATGGGGAATAACACAAGACCAGGACCATCTGATGATCAGCCCAAACCTCCCGGAGACTTGTAGCATGGATGACCTGCTCAGTGCCAGTGACAGGGCAATCCACGTGGGTGAATACCGGAAGAATGATGTGGGACGTAGGGCCTAGGACAGGGGAAGTAAGTAAGTATCAAAGGAAACTCCATATATTTTCACGTGAATAATCTTTCTAAGTTGATAAACTCCAAAGAACACAAACTGTAATAAAGGAATAACTCCGATGAGGCCAAAAATCAAGATAATCGCTGGCACAGGAGCGTTCCAATTAAGAATAGAATAATAGATCACGTGATTCTGTTTATCCGTGGACCAATAGATTATCGTGAATATCATGTATGACAGGAAATACAATAATGGCGCAGAGACATGTAGAACCCGAACTGGTCTAGCGCTAATCAAGTGATCTATAATAACAAAGACTAGGTTGAGGATGTGAAGGTTTGTGTTTTGAATATTAAACATACTGTTTAAACTGTACATGACAGTATAGAAAATAACTGTGACTATTGGTGCTGCAATGCTGGCTACGTTAGACAAACACCAGGAAAGTTTCAAGTACCATTTAGTACTGGTCGTTTTTATGTTAACACTGGGGGCATTCTTGAAAGTCTCGTCAGTCGACTGAAACTCATCTGATGGTCTGGCATCCTCCATGTCTTTGTTCAGCTTGTCCGCAGTGCCCTCTGGACTGTCTGAGTGTCCATGGACAAATGCTGTGAGATTACTCTCACAATCTCTCTCAGGATTGTCTAAAGAATTTGCCTGTGGATGCTCCAATAAGGCTTTGCCTGCGATATCATGGGCGTATTCCACATCTTCTACCAGTGTCCTATTAGCCTGACTGACTTCTATATTGTTGATTTGAGTTTGCATCTCCAAATAAGCCCCGCTATCAACCGCAGGACGCCTGTGAATAGTGAAAAAAACAAATTATCAAATGGTTAGGCGTCACTAAAGGAAATCAAAATCTTTTGAATCATTTAAATCAGCGGTTCTTAGCCTGTGGTCTCTCAGAGGGTCCACGTAAGCTTCAAGAAATGTTATGAGATTTTACAGTTAAAATTAAACAAATTAGTAGAAAGAAATAACAAATAGAAATAAAAGAAACAAGGACAAAAATAGCAGAAGTTAACACTATAAGATAGGACAAATGTAAGTAGAATGTCGCTTCTCACAACTGCTAACGTATTTGGCTGTTTTAAGGCTCTTGACAGACAACGTACACACAGTCAGATGCGGATTAAACAAAAGGCCCCAGTGGGAATTTGAGTGTGAAAGGCAGATGACCGGATTTACCAACAGGTTTGTCATCCGTGATCACAGACGTCTGACATTTATGTTTTCTTGTTTATTAACAACATTTCCATTAACATTTTCAACTGTATACATTCTTCACTACTGTAATAGTGTACTGTAATAGTGTACTATAATACTGTACTGTAATACTGCACTGTAAGACTGTACTGTAATACTGTACTGTAAGACTACTGTAATATTGTACTGTAATACGGTACTGTAATACTATAATCCCGGTGTTCGTTCAGGCACATTATGTGCCCTATGCCAGGTAGCCAAATGTCGTCTAAACTTATCTCTGTCTTTGGCCATTAAGTACCATGCCGGACCAAAGACTTGTCTGGGGCCATCTCTCCATCTCAGTGGTGAACGTCCAGGGCGACGATTTGAGGTGTAGAGCCATCATGAGGTCACTTTGGGTGTCCATCTATTGTCAGGCATGCGTACCACGTGGCCTGCCCACCTGTACTTCCTTAGCAACGCCGTATCTACGACGTCATTGAAGCAGGTTTGACTCATGATGGTGGTGTTGTGGATGTGGTCTCGTTGTGAAAGTGACAGTCTTCCACGCTTCATCGCTGGTTGAGTAGCTTGGAGCCGCGCCATGTCACTTTTACGTTGTCTCCACACCTCACAGCCATACACCATTGCTGGGATGCCCAGGTTGTTGAAAGTGGGAGCTCTCGCGTTGCTGTTTTTCAACTGTTGAAGTACTGTGTTGATACGGCACAGCTAACCTTCGTGAGATTGCTTTATGCATGTCGTGAGAGTTCGTATATCCTTGGCCCACATAAATGTTCGAATTCACGTTTTTAACGGAATCAGTTCCAAGCCGCATTTCCTCGCAGGGACAGGAACTGTTCGACATGCATTCTGTCTTTAATCTATTTATTATTAGACCAACTGCCTCGCATGCATTGTTGAGCTCATTCAGGCATTTCTCAGCTTCCTTGATGCAGTGGTTGGTGATGACTATGTTATCCGCAAACTGGAGGTGGTTGCGCATTTCTTCCTCTGTGGTAGTACCCCAACCATCTCAATTTAGTATCCGAAAGACTTCTTCAAAGGCTGCCTGGAAAAGTTTAGAAAAGATTGTATCACCATGTAATACGCCATGTTCATCTTGTATGTTACTTGGCCGGTAGAAAAGGGTGACATTTGTAGAGCAGCTATCTTTTATATCTGCTATAAGCCGCGTATATTGTTCCTCAATGCCATGATTTCGTCGGGTATTTGTGACTGTATTTACTTCAATGCTATCGAAGGCTTTTTCATAGTCCACGAACACTAGGCATAGGGGCATTAACACTTCTCTTGACCTGTCTATTAGCTGGTGGAGAATGTGTAGGTAGTCAATGCTAGAGTAGTCCTTGCTGAATCTCGCCTGCTCTCGTGGCTGGTTCTCATCAAGTTTACTACTGTAAACACACATAATTCAGTCTCAAGTTAACTACTGTAAACACACATAATTCAGTCTCAAGTTAACTACTGTAAACACACATAATTCAGTCTCAAGTTAACTACTCTAAACACACATAGTTCAATCCTGAACATTTTGGGGGTCCTCGACAATAGAAGTTATTAAAAGGGAGATCCACAGTAAGAATAGATATTAAATGGAGGGTCTACAGTAACAAAAGATATTAAAAGGGAGATCTACAGTAATAAAAGATATTTAAAGGGGATCCTCAGTAACAAAAGATATTAAAAGGGAGATCTACAGTAATAAAATATATTTAAAGGGGATCCACAGTAACAAAAGATATTAAAAGGGAGATCTACAGTAACAAAAGATATTTAAAGGGGATCCTCAGTAACAAAAGATATATAAAGGGAGATCCACAGTAACAAAAGATATTAAAAGGGAGATCTACAGTAACAAAAGATATTAAAAGGGAGATCTACAGTAACAAAAGATATTTAAAGGGAGATCCACAGTAACAAAAGATATTAAAAGGGAGATCTACAGTAACAAAAGATATTTAAAGGGGATCCACAGTAACAAAAGATATTAAAAGGGAGATCTACAGTAACAAAAGATATTTAAGGGGTATCCACAGTAACAAAGGTATTTTAAAGACATCCACAGTAACAAAAGATATTATTAAAAGGGAGATCCACAATAACAAAAGATATTATTAAAAGGGAGATCCACAATAACAAAAGATATTATTAAAGGGGAGATCCACAATAACAAAAGATATTATTAAAAGGGAAATCCATAGTAACAAAAATATTTAAAGGGAGATCCACAGTAACAAAAGATATTAAACGGGAGATCTACAGTAACAAAAGATATTTAAAGGGGATCCACAGTAACACAATATATTAAAAGGGAGATCTACAGTAACAAAAGATATTTAAGGGGTATCCACAGTAACAAAAGATATTAAAAGCGAGATCCACAGTAACAAAAGATATTATTAAAAGGGAGATCTACAGTAACAAAAGATATTAAAAGGGAGGTCCACAGTAAGAAAAGAAGCTAAGAACCGCTGCTCCAGGGGAATCGTTTAGAGAAAACATCATATATGGCGCATAGAGAAGTTATAGACAACAAGATACATCAAGAAAACAGTCAGAATTAGTCAGTGAAAATAATCTGTTCCTTTCATCGGATATTTTACTTGGATTTTTCAGATTTCCAGGACAAACCATTATAAGCTTTTATTTGTATGTACAAGGGTAAGTCAGAATGTAGATCACAAACTGAAACGTGTAGATGGAAAATGTTGTTGGCAGTTTCTAACGGTGCCGTTGATCCAAAAACTGGATTTAGGGGTTAGGGCATGGCGATAAACACGGTAAAGACCAAGTCGATGACCAACAATACTGAAGGTATCAAAGCTGTGATCAAAGTAAATAGACAGGATCTTGAAACAATGAGCCGTTTCAAATATCTGGAGTCAACAATCAGTGATGAGGGATCAAAACCAGAGACTATAAAATACTAGACAAAGTTTAGCCCAAGCAGACTGGCCAGAGAATGTGAGTGAGAGACTGAGAATTTAGATAGGAGTCTGTTTAGCATACCGATTTGATTGAGGAGTGATTGATAGGCTGTTACGAATGTGTGAGATAGAACAGGAACGCTGAACCAGCATACGGCTTGAGTCTTGACCATTCGCTCTAATGAGATGTGTGTGTGATGTGTGTAGACAGAGCGTGTGTTTCAGAGCGTGTGTATACGCAAATCGACTGAGTTGAGAGATCATATGTGAGTATACGTAGGGTATATTGAATGCGTTATCTCCAGATCGTATCCTGAGGGGATTTGAGTGAGAAAGAGTTTTTGAGAGTGTGTTGAGGATGCAGATAAGGGGAGGGGTGTGTGCGGTGTGTGTGGCAAGAACTGGGTTTGATTAGTGGGAGCAACATCAATAGTTCATACTTACAACTCCTAAATATATAATTAGTTAAGATGAAATTTCTTGTATTGTGTGTCATCTCATTGCACTCACTTTGATAGTGTTGTATGAGTATTATATAATAAATATGCCACCTGCTGTGTGCTATATTATTTACTGTGTGTGGTCATGAATGATGTGGATGAATGTGGTAATAGACTAGATAGAATACCCCAGAGCAAACAGTGGGATCTGCTACAGTATCAGGGACATTGATTATAGATAAAGGGGACATTATCAGGGACATTGACTATGGATAAAGGGGACATTATCAGGGACATTGACTATGGATAAAGGGGACATTATCAGGGACATTGATTATGGATAAAGGGGACATTATCAGGGACATTGACTATGGATTAAGGGGACATTATCAGGGACATTGATTATGGATATATGGGACATTATAAGGGATATTGACTATGGATAAAGGGAACATTATCATGGATTTTGGCATTGGATGAAGGGGACATTTTGAATTTGGTCAGCGACCCATCTTGTATTAAGACACAGTAGTGGATGAGCCGTCAATACCCAGATTGCAAAGTGAGGTAAAGTGAATGAGCTGATAGCAGAAAGCGATTCATAGCTGCCTGCTTGTATGAGGGTCAGCAAACGAGAGCTAACCAAGATCTAATTCCGCTTCCAAGCGGCAGCCATGGAAACACTAGTTTAGTAGTAGGCTGCACTACTGTTGTCTGGGTAGGAGATTAAATATCTGTAGCAGATCCTCTATTTCTTTGCCCTGGCCGTGATCTAACTTAGAACATTCTCACACTCATCCACATCATCATGACCATACTCAGTAAATGACATATCACACATCAGGTGGCATATTTATTAAATCATACTCATATCATAGAATGAGTAGAGAAATTACAAACACAATATAATACATATCTTAACTAAACATTCTACTAAAACGGGAATTGTAAGCATTAGCTATTGATGGAATTCCCAACTAACTAAAAACCCAGTTCTATTGCCTTGCAATTACATCACACACACATCGCCTTAACTGCGTCTTCAACACACCTTATCAAATACTCTTCCTCACTGAAATCCCCTCAGGCAGGCGATCTCGACATAACTCGTTCACAATGTGTCCTTGCTTACAAACACACTTTCAGATTATCCATTAATGCAAAACTCACACACCTATTTGAGCGATCCTGTTCTATCACTAAACATTCGTCCAACAGTCTATCAATCGCTCCTCTATCTAAGTCGGTGAGTTAAACATACTATCCACATTCAGTCTCTCTCTCCTCCATACAGCCTCTCTCTATCTAGCCTCTCCATCTCTCATCCAGCCTCTCGAGCTAAACTTTGTCTCGAGTTATATATCCTCAAGCAAGACCAGAGCTTGACCAATCGATCTCAGGTATGGTCATCTTCAATTCCAATTGGAACGAAACACTTTGCACACCTGTCACTCATTCTCTCGCAGCAAGCCCCGTTGCCAATTTCGTCTGTCAATCAATCTCCCCCTACCAAAATCGGAAGGCCAGTGGTCAGTTTCTACCTGTCCACATTCCTTAACCCAACTCTGTTCTCCTTTGCTGAGACAGTGAGTGACCTTGACATGCATTCATGTAGCTTTAAGCTTTAACATGTTCAGGCATCCTAAACTCCCCTTGCTCCGGCGGGAACTGTTACATTACCTCCCTAAACTACAGACCGAAACATGGATGGTCATTTTTTTCATCTGGCAAATGACCACCATTTTCGTCTCTACTATCCAAAATGTAAACACTACTCCTGTTTACAACTTCACTCACATCGTACATGCATAAAAAAGACATGTCATTTGATACATATAAACTTTTTTTTTTTGTAATACATACACAATCAATACAAGCAGAAGAAAAACACTGTGGCTGGTCGTTTTTACAACACAAACCAACACTTTTACATCGTTTTACAGTCAAATACACCAAAGTCTGTCCCTGCGGGACCTTTAACTCATCAAAACAGAAACACCTTAAGGAATTCTCCTTACTCATTTGAGGTCAACATACCTCGCCCTGTTTCCCGTGCCTTCCTCTAAGGACACGAACCTTCATTGTTACACTCGACCAGTTCAGGTCAATTTTCTCAGGCGGTCTCATTACACGCCTGGCCGACGATTCACTTCATACTAACTCCTGTGAGGCCACGAATTTACGTGGGTTATCCTCAGGCTAGTTATCATTGTCTCTCTTGACAGCTATCCCCTCTCAAAGAAAACAGCAAAATTCTTTATGTTTCCCACAAAAACGATATTTGACAACATATGTCATAGTCAATATTACAACTTCTGATCAATATAGTCTTCTCTGCAAAGACTCCACATACATGTGATTCTGGAACTCGTGGTGACTTGTGCTTGCGGAGGCCTACAGTCTGGATGAGATATATTGCTCTGTAGATCACCTATATAACCTGTATCAAATACCTGTAAACATGATGATTCAACAACAACAACAACAAAACAACAACAAAAACACAAGACAAATGCATTGCATACAATGTCGAAACCCAAACACTAAATACAAATGTCAAAATATTTGCACGCATACTCATGATATCAGTATTTCAGTCCGTATCACACATTGATACTTATGTCAGGACACATAATCATGTTTAAACAAACCAACAACAATCAATTAAAGTGCAAGTAATACGCTTGTCAAAATCCAAATATCAAAATATTTACACACATAAACATGACCAAGTGCCATCAACCTTCACTCCTGCTCGTGCCCCACAGATGAGCACCTGTTAATGCCCCCTTTATAAGATACTAAACTATGACTAAGTTCTACTAGACTATGTCACTAAACTATGACTAAGTTCTACTAGACTATGTCACTAAACTATGACTAAGTTGTAACTTAATCAGATACTAAACTATGTCTGAGTCAAAAGTCAAAAACCGAAGTCAGTTTCTACCTGTCCACATTCCTTAACCCAACTCTGTTCTCCTTTGCTGAGACAGTGAGTGACCTTGACATGCATTCATGTAGCTTTAAGCTTTAACATGTTCAGGCATCCTAAACTCCCCTTGCTCCGGCGGGAACTGTTACATATCACAGTAGAAGGACAAGTCCGGTAATGAAAAATAAAAACGCCAGCTGATATCGAATGTGTCGAGTCAAAAGACGAAGATCCTTTTCAGGACGAGCCCGTAGAAGAAGATTACAGCGTATTGAAATCATGCTTGGGTCCTTTAAAGATCCTGTGAGGATGGAGCAGAAGTGTGAACAACCAGCGAGCTACAGGAACCACCAGTATCTACACTTGTCACCTTATATTGAAAGGCACTGAGCACCAATGGGTCTACCCGGAGTTCAATAATATCGATTATTAACAGAACAATATCTCTCAAAATAAGTGCTCAGTCTCTCTCATCAAATGGCGTAAGGTATGGATGCTGATGGTTCCTGTAGCTCGCTGGTTGTACACTCTCCTGCACCCCACTCCGCTCGAACCTCGTTTAATGTACACAACTTTGTAGTCTGTGGATTGCTGCTTCATCTATTGCGGTGTCCTCATCCAGCAGGCGGTCATTGATTGACTTCAAAATGTCACTTCTATCCATCTCTAATGTGCCCATGATGGGAGCTTGCGAAGCCAAGATGTCAGCTCTTTCATTGCCCTGAACCCCGGCAGTAGATCCATGTCAACCCCCTGGAGGTTTGAAGCCTCAACAGCAGCTATGAAGTGATAGAAGCTCCGTTAATCTAATCATCATCTATTTATTAGATATGAGTGGTCAGCTCTTTTCCTCGCTGTCTCCCCATCAACATCTGAGTGAACTGGAGCGTGTCGATAACCCGATACCGCGTAAAGAGAGAAATCACCCATTATTACACTGCTGCTTACCTGCAGTGCATGATAGAAATGGCAGCGGCGCAGACCAGGTGAAGTACAAGGACGATGTATGACCAGGTAGTGAAGAACAGAAATATATGTGGTTGGAATCGGGTGTAGACCACATGATGAACGATGGCGTACACACTGTAGCACGCTAGTACCAGGCGGATGATCACGTACAGAGGTCTCGGCCAGTTCCACTGTCAGGAAGATTAACATGGATCCATTAAACAGTTTAATGTAAGTTTAGTTAAATAAGATTGCACATAATAATATCAAACTTCTAAATAATTAAGTTTAGTTAAATAAGATTGCACATAATAATATCAAACTTCTAAATAATTAAGTTTAGTTAAATAAGATTGCACATAATAATATCAAACTTCTAAATAATTAAGTTTACTTAAATAAAATTGCACATAATAATATCAAACTTCTAAATAATTAAGTTTAGTTAAATAAGATTGCACATAATAATATCAAACTTCTAAATAATTAAGTTTAGTTAAATAAGATTGCACATAATAATATCAAACTTCTAAATAATTAAGTTTAGTTAAATAAAATTGCTCATGATAATGTCAAACTTCTAAATAATTAAGTTTAGTTAAATAAAATTGCTCATGATAATGTCAAACTTCTAAATAATTAAGTTTAGTTAAATTCGATTCATCATCGTCATCATCTTCTATCCTTGTGTCGTTAGATGACGTGGGGAGATGCAGTTTTCTGTCGTGTGCTATCTTTGTCGCCGATGTTGTTGTCATTCCGTCTTTCCTCGGTGTCTCACTGACACCATCTATCCATCTTTTGCGTGGTCTGCCACCTGCTCTGCAGCCCTAATGTTTGGTATTGTAGATACGGGCAGCTGGTAGCTTTGGTTGCATTCTTGTCAAGTGTCCGAACCATTTTAGTCTCTGTCTTTCTATGTATACCATGATAAATATAATCCCTCATGATAAAATCGAAATTCTAAACAAATTAGTTTAGTTAAAAAATATTCCACATGCTGTTAGCATGTAGCAATAACTTTCCGCACATACCCAGCGTGCTGAAGAAGGTGGAACGGGGTACCAATGCTATTGTGCTATGCTTGGTTTCTTTTCTATGATGCTCACTACTACGCGGATCACGTCGATTCACATCTCGTCAGTCGGACTGCCTTGAAAACATCTTAACTTAACTTATCTTAACTTAACTTAACTTATCTTAACTTAACTTAACTTAACGTCTTTATACTGGTTTAGAAGACTCTGCAGAGTCTGTATACAACCAGTTTAATTTACTTCACATAGCTCTAAAAGCCATGCGCATCCAGTTTATTCTTAAATGCATTAACTGTCCCTGCCTCCACTACCTCCCGTGGCAACGCATTCCAAGCAGACACCACTCTCTGGCTAAAAAAGTATTACCTAATATTAAATCTGGACCTCTCTTTAGTTAATCTGTAGCTATTCCCTCTTGTTCTTGTGGGTGGCTGTATTAAAAAAAAACTTTTTATAGTCTAATTAATCCATTCCTCTGGTCATCTGATAAACCTGTATTGTCACCACGAATTTTTCTCTTTTCTGGACACTGTAGGCCGGTTTTTCTGAGTCGTTCCTCATAACTGTAATTCTGGAATCCCACTATCATCTTTGTCGCTCTTTTTTGCATTCTTTCCAGCATGTTTATATCCCCTCTACGATAAGGACTCCACACCTGTACACAGTACTCCAATTTAGGTCTAACTAATGCATTATACAGTTCGACTATCACTTGCTTGTTTTTATGTTTAATATTTCTTTTTATCATACCTAACATTGCATTTGCCTTTTTCACTGCTACCTGAACTTGCTCACTCACCTTACCTGTATGATCTATTATAACCCCTAGGTCCCTTTCCTTATCTATCTTTCTAATATTGTTCTCACCCATTCTGTAATTATGTTCCATATTGGATCTACCCATGTGGATGACTGTACATTAAACTCCATTTGCCAGCTTACAGCTCTTGTTCCAAGGGAATGGTCTTGGTCAGTATAGTGTGTCTGACTCCTGACGCAACGTCCTGGTCAGCAAGTTATGGCTGACCGAACTAGCGTCTGAGTTCCCCATAGCATATGTTAAACGGGAGCCATCGTGCCTTGCAGCTGGGTTTTCCTGTGTTGTAAGCGCGCAGTGATAGTTGGCCTGTTTTTCTTTCTCGTGAGATGACCTAACCATTTTTGTCTTCCTGATTTGAAAGATATAATTCTCACCACGTTTCTATTGTTCTTTTTTCTCGTTGTATTCTTCTTGGTGGCACCAAGGACATCTTTTTGGACATTTCGTTTGACACTTTGTGACATATTAAGTCCTTTCGAAAAGTCACAAAACTTTTGAAATTTGACGAATTTCACAGAGACTTCTGGTCAGAATGAGTGTGAGTATGTTGCTAACCGGGCAGGGCGCAATCTTTCCCAGACTAAGTGTTAAGTCCACTTCTGGCCCATGTAGAATTTCTTAGCCACACCACAACCGTTACTGTCTGAAAATATGTCGAAGGGTGCCAGTCTCGTGAAGCTCAGCTATGTGCACTTGACCGTTGAAATATGACACAGGGTAACCGAAATACTATTTCAAAAAGCAGATGACTATGTCAGGATAATCAGGGAAACATCACAAAATGAACGAACTAATCAAAATGGAAAACCGCAGCACGTTTCCATGGACTTTCCCACATTATAAAATTTGTTTGCCTGTAATTGTGTTTCCCGCCATAAAATGACCACCCAATATCACTCACTTGAGACCAATTTTTCTTCAGTAATATTTCATCAACATGTCACATTTTAAAAACGAAACAATTCACAATTGAATAACGAATAGAATAACTATAAAATACAGATTTTGTATATGTGTGAATGCAGACTGGGGTAAAAGAGGTTACATTGGCATAGTTTAGTTTTTAACCACAAACAATTATTTACTCATAGCTCTTCTATAAGCAGTCAAGCTTTAAGACTAAGTCGATGACCAACAACACTGAAGGGATTAACGCTGTGATCAAAACAAATGGACAGAATCTTGAAACAGTGAACCGTTCCAAATATCTGGGCTCAACTATCAGTGATGAGGGATCAAAACCAGAGGTCCTGCCCAGAATGGCACAAACAACAGCAGCGCTTGCACGATTGAAACATATATGAAGAGATCAACGACTCTCCCTCACCATAAAGGTCAGACTAACGCGCTCACTGATACTTTCGATATGCCTCTACGTCTGCGAAACGGACTATTACAGCAGACCACCCGGGAAGAATCTAGTCCATGGAAATTAGATGCTTTAGAAGACCCCTAAATATCACCTACACAGATCGTATCACAAATGAAGTACGTCGGAGAATCGAGAATGGAAGGGGACTGCACGACGACCACCTCACAATGATCAAAAGGCGACAGCTGAGTTGGTATAGCGATGTGTCGAGGGACAATGTACTTACTACAGGGCACAGTACAGGGCACAGTACAGGGCACATTACAGGGCACTTTACAGGGCACAGTACAGGACACAGTACAGGGCACATTACAGGGTACAGTACAGGGCACATTACAGGGCACAGTACAAGGCACAGTACATGACATATTACAGGGCACAGTACAGGACACATTACAGGGCACATTACATGGCACAGTACAGGGCACATTACAGGGCACAGTACAGGACACATTACAGGGCACAGTACAGGGCAAGCGAATGCGAGGACGTCCGAGAAAACGATGGGAAGACAATATCCAAGAATGGACTAATCTACGACCTGAGGGGAAGACAACATCCATGAATGGACTAACCTACCCCCCTAAGGGGAAGACAACATCCATGAATGGACTAACCTACGACCTGAGGGGAAGACAACATCCATGAATGGACTAACCTACGACCTGAGGGGAAGACAACATCCATGAATGGACTAACCTACGACCTGAGGGGAAGACAACATCCATGAATGGACTAACCTACGACCTGAGGGGAAGACAACATCCATGAATGGACTAACCTACGACCTGAGGGGAAGACAACATCCATGAATGGACTAACCTACGACCTGAGGGGAAGACAACATCCATGAATGGACTAACCTACGACCTGAGGGGAAGACAACATCTATGAATGGACTAACCTACGACCTGAGTAATCATAAAAAGCTACCGCAGACATAGAGGGATGGCACAGGTTTGTGGAGGCATCAGCAGGGGTGCCCCAACGATCTCAAGAGCTCACGTGATGAACTGAACTGCTCTATAATTCTGCTCTTTACACAAAGTTGAACAAGAATATCGTTCCCAATCAGACATTCCATATTCAAAGATGCTCTAGAAGTTTCACCTTATTAGCTCTAATAATGTTCACAATATTCACGTTTCACTGGCGGCGTGGGAAATCAAAAATTCAATTATTTTTACAAAATCTCCACACAATCATCATCATCATGTAGCATGTCATTTATAGAACGTCGCTCCCATCACAGTCTATCTGATAGAAACTCTTTTTTTGCCAAATTATCTTTATTTTATTTATTTGTTTTAAACAGGTTTTGATATTTACTATGTCCATTTACGACTGAAATTATCTGCTCTAGCCCTTCTGCACTTCTTGATAGTATCACTGTGTCATCTGCGTATCGTAACTCTGGAATCTCGTACCCACCAATCGTAAATGGGTCGAAACTTTCAATGTTCTCGGCTTCTCGAACAATTCTCCTTATACATTCCGCAAATATGTTTCTACAGATAAGGTGAGAGGATACATCCCTGTCGGACTCCCTTTTGCACTGCGAACCAATCTGATGTTTGCCCAGATACTCGGACAGCGGATTGTTGATTTTGGTATAATGTTTCAATGAGATGAATAATATGCAAAGGAAACCCCATTTCCTTCATGATTCTCCACACAATATAACAAGTTTATATTCAGAATTATCTTCAAACACGATGGAAATGTCGCCATTGCTCAACAAAATGGCGTCACTTCGGTGATAAACAACATTCTTAAGTTTTTAAACACTTGAAATTGTGACGTTTTGTACACAAAACCTCAGTGGGCTGGTGGCTATATGTCTAGATATTTTTCAGAAGCGAATACATCGGCCTTAACTTTCTGATTAGCTAACTAATTGGCTAACTTTCTTAATAGCTAAATAATTAGCTAACATACTTACTAACTAACTAATAAATTAACTAGCTAACCAACTAACTAGTTGCCTAACTAACTAGTTAACTAACTTGCTAACTAACCAACTAACCAGCTCACTAACCAACTAAATAAGTAACTAGCTGCAAAACTACCTAACTAACTAGTTAACTAATCAACTAACTATCTAACTAGCTAACTAACTAACCAACTAACTAGCTAAGTAGCTGACTAACTAACTAACTAGCTACTAACAAACTAGCTAACTAAATAACTAGTTAACTAACTAGCTGTGTGATTAAATAACTAACTAACTACCTAACTAACCAACTAACTAACTAATTAGCTAACTAACCAGCTAGATAACTAACTAGCTAAATAACTAGCTAACTAACTAACTAGCTAACTAAGTAGCTTAACCAACTAGCTAGCTAACCAACTAACTACTAACTAACTAGCTAACTTATTAATTAATTAACCAACTAACTACTAAATAGCAAACTAACTACTTACCAACTAACTAGTTAACTAACTAACTAACTGGCTATCTAAGCTGCTAACTAACTAGCCCAATATATACGGAATACGTTCTACCTACACGAGTAACCATCACTTGGAACTAACTAACTAGCTACATAACTGATTTGCTAACTAACTAACCAACTAACTAGCTATATAGCTTACTAGATAATTGTCTTATTTGCTAACTAACTAACTAACAGTTAACAGCTATTGCCGTTTGGGACCAATGAAAAGTCTCAGGATGAATGTCTGGATTTAAAGTCCTGTGCTTCAGGGAAATAACTCATGTCTCCTTCCCCCTGACAATACGCCAGTCGACACGCCACTGCTCGCTCAGGAATTTAGGAAAAAAACAAAACGGAAAACACGTGAGTTTCCCCAGCCAACTGCAAAGTGTTGCCAACTATTTTCAGCTAAACATAACTTCAGAAACATAAAAATTTCTTTAACATTGGCAAAATGTTAATAAAAATGATGTATACAAATTGGAATAATCTATTATTGCTGAATTACTAGTCCAGAAAATAAATATGAACTCAAAATATTTAAAAAAAATATCTATAGTAATGTGGAAATCAACATGAAAAGGATTAAAGTTATGGTGTTCACTAAAAAGAAATAAAGTCCAAACGCTGTCATCCACATAAATGGAGAAATCTTGGAACAAGTGTCGAGCTATGTAAACCTTGGCCAACTCATTTCAGCTGAAAGCAAATGTGAAAGGGAGATCTTTAAAAAGAATGCAATGGTCAAAGAATACATTTAACAGCATGAGAGATACAGTTCTGTCCAAGCAGATATCTCAGACCTTAGAGAGATACAGTTCTGTCCAAGCAGATATCTCAGACCTTAGAGAGATACAGTTCTGTCCAAGCAGATATCTCAGACCTTAGAGAGATACACTTCTGTCCAAGCAGATATCTCAGATCTTAGAGAGATACAGTTCTGTCCAAGCAGATAGCTCAGATCTTAAAAATGAGAATAACTAAATCCTATATGCATTCACTTTTATTGAATGGAGTAGAAAACTTGTCTCTGACAAAGAAAATGGAGAAGCGAATTGAAGCCTTTGAAATATGGGAATTCAGAAAGAAGACTTGTGTGAATTTCTAGAAAGATGGGAAAATTAATAGGAAGGTTCTAGAACAACTGAATGGGGGGACGATACTTCTGAAAGAAATGAAAAGCAGGAAAATAAAATATTTTAGGTCAGGTCAAACGCCATGACAGTCGGCTAAAGGTTATTTTGGGGATTAGAATAAGGCAAGAGAGCCAGAAATCAACAGAGGTACAAATGGACAGACATCATCAGGGTGTGGTCGGGGCAGAGTTTGACTGTGTGTACCAGCCTGGTGCGAGACAGAGACTGATGGAGGTTCATTACCGTCAATCTCCGCCGCGGAAAGGGCACTTGATTGTGATGATAGTATACTGTTCATGCACATAAATATATGAAGAACATGAATATGTATATTCACACACACAGACGAGTCACCAATATATTCGTATATTGGACTATAGAAAAGCTTTTGACAGCACTGAGAACCTGCAGAAGGAAATACCTTGATAAATCAGGGCATTGGAGACACGTAAGTTCAGTTAACAGAGAATATAAACCTAATGTGCTTAACGGATATTTATTCTATTCTAGCAATCGCTCGCTTGGGGAGATGGGCTCCTCCAGGTGAGATGCAGATGTTAGCCCGCACTGGCTTGGAGAGGAGATGGGCTCCGCCAAGAGCAAACCGTCCAAGATTCACACATGAGAACAGAGAGGGATGGCGTGGAGTTGTGAGGATGTCTTCATGTGTGCCCCAACGACCTTACCGGTTACGGGATGACCTGACCTGACCTGAGCAGGCAATCAACATACTAACACAATGCGGTTTATCGTGAGGGTCGTTACATTCTCTTCAATACTATTGACAGAGATCATTGGTGAATTCTTTAGAAAACTAATTCTAATCAAGGCATCAGCGTAGATGGAGAAATACTCAACGACCTACGGTTTTCTGGTGAATTAGTCACCAATAGCAACAGCGTCAGAGAGGCCGAGCAATGCCTAAATGAGCTCAAACAAGCAAAGCAGTAAACCTTAAAATCAATAGAAGGTAAACCCAAACAAGGGAAGCAGTAGGTCTTAAAATTAAAAGACGTACGAAGAGTCAAAACGGCTTATCAAAGCCAGATACATGACCAAATGGGAAACCGAACATACTGGTTACACCAAAAACGATGCCTATTACCAGTTGAACAGAAGAGAGCAGGTCGTTGTCTTCAGACTTCGCACTGGCCACAATAGACTGAGGTACCACATATTCAACAAATTGAAGATAGGTGGTACCGACGAATGCCCGTGCGGTACTGGTAAAATGACCGCTGAACATCTGCTGCAGAACTGCCCGACATACGAGGATCAGAGAGAGCAGATGTGGCCATCACCAGTGGAACTGCAAGACAAGCTCTATGGCAGTGTCGACAGCCTCAGGATGACCGCCGCTTTTTTCGAAAAAATAATGGTTACTGTCTGACTGCGTACGAAGAAGAAGAAGAAGAAGAAGAAGAAGAAGAAGAAGAAGAAGAAGAAGAAGAAGAAAATCAAAAGAAGGGAAACCCAAATAAGGGAAGCAGTAGGCTATAAAATCAATAGAAGGAAAACCCAAACAAGCGAAGCAGTAGGCCTTGAAATGAATAGAAAGAGAGCCCAATATATACGGAACACGTTCTGTCTACACGAGTAACCATCACTTGGAAATTATTTCGCCAAACACGTAAATTGTACATTTACCTAGGTGAAGATCTTGCAAACTTCACAAGAAAATAATCGAAAGATTTCACGAAGGATAGCAGTATGGTGGTCTAGCTACAATCGTATCAAATCCATACTTCCGCAGATGAGAAGCGACAAGGAAAGAGTTCAAAAACTTATACCATCGATATTATTCCAGCTAGGCAATATGGCTGTGGGGTATGGAACCTACGAAAAGCAGATGAAGAGAATTCGCGAATGATAGTGCCCCAACAATGGCTTACAACAATACTAGAATTGACTACAGGGCACGAGGAAAGCCGAGGGCAAGTGGATAGATGCCATTAGAGTGATTGCGCAACAACACTGGCTAACAATGACCGACGCAACGCACTTGCCGCAGGATAGACGACGCAAGCTCCTCACGTCGCTCACGGGCATGAGTGGAAAAACAAACTCAATAATAGTTGAGATTATGTTGAAGAGTAGAATACGAGTGCACGATGTGATGTTGTTGTTGTTGTTTGCGAATGCCCACAATGAGTAGGTTTACTCTTTTGTGCGCCCTGAATTAAGGACGTTAAGGGGTTGGGAGTGGGGGGGGGGGGTGGTAGAGGGTTGGGGGCTGCAGTAGCTTTCCTTGCATCAAGAGCGTGCTGATGAAGGTGGGGCGTGGTCCTCCAGGCGTTTCTGCTTTGCTTGGCTTCATCTGCGTGTAGCTCACTACTGAGAAGATCACGTCGATCCATCATATTGTTAGCCAGGCTGCCATGAAAACATCCTGTTTCCCGGTAGGGCTACCAGGAAGCCGAGATGGGGGTCTTGACCTGGATATTTGATCTGACCCTGACTAACATGTCATATCAGTATTTTAGGCCTGACCATACGTTAGTATAATAAAAATATCAACACATAAATTAATTTCTGGACTTCTCTCGTGTCAGGATTCGAACTCTCTAGCAGCCAGTGTAAACTGCCACTTCACGGTCTCAACAACAAAGCATAACACTTACCTGGCAACAGTAGAACGCTCGTTCGTTCGGATATTCGTATAAGAAATTCTTCAGTACAAATTCTTTCCTCAAGCATAATGGTATCATGTCTGCTTAGCAAACGAATTGGAGACGAGTCGATTTTCGAAACAAGGATTCTCTATGCCATTAACTAAACACGATCAAACGTTCAATATAATCACCGGAAGTATACACGACTTGTAACCACTGCAACTAAATATGTAATATTAAACAACATATTGCCACAATAACAACAGTTTGTTGCAGCAATCAGGCCTAGAAGCTGACATGAAATAATTTGTAATGGCGTACTTTGGCCTTGTTTAACTGGTTGAATGCAGCGCAGTGATACAAGCATATCTTGCTCTTTCAACAAAATAGGGACAAGAGAAAGAACTTAAAAATCCATTGCAGTGGAAGGATAGCCTTTATTTAGTTTACAAATACTGCGGGACTGACCAGGACGTCACGTCAGGGTCAGGCACAACATACTGACCAGGACGTCACGTCAGGGTCAGGCCCAACATACTGACCAAGACATCACGTCAGAGTCAGGCCCAGCATACTGACTAGGATGTCACATCAGAGTCAGGCCCAACATACTGACCAGGACGTCACGTCAGAGTCAGGCCCAGCATACTGACTAGGATGTCACGTCAGAGTCAGGCCCAACAAACTCACCAGGACGTCACGTCAGAGTCAGGAACAGCACACTGATTAGGATGTCACGTCAGAGTCAGGCCCAACATACTGACCAGGACGTCACGTCAGGGTCAGGCCCAACATACTGACCAGGACCACTATCTCTCTTCCATGTAGCGTTCCCTGGAAACAGGCCGTTTTCAAGGCAGTCTGATTGACGAGATGTGGATCAACGTGATCCCCGTAGTAGTGAGCATCACGCAGATGAAGCCAAGCATAGCACAACCGCATGGGGGACAGCAGTTCACTTTCATCAACACGCTCGTGGTCAGAAAAGCTACTATAACTAGCCACATAACACCCTCTTCAGGGTGCACAAAAGAGCAGAATTGCTCATCTAAGGCATTAACCTCCACCAACAACAGCAGCGGCAACAAAAGCTGCCAGAACAAATAGATAACTAACTCAACAACCACGCGCGAATACGTACAACACCGAACTAAACAGAAATAAACTTCAGAATAAATAAAATTCAGACTTAAATCATTAATGTGAAAATGAATTATCTACAAATTATTCTTCAGATAGTAGTATGTGGATATGGCTTGGCTTCGTTCGTTCTCAATCCTCGCTACCACAACCTGACACAGGCCTAAGTAGCAGAATGTAGCCCAGAGAACGAAATGCGTTGTGTCGCAGTTTACAGCTTGACTGCAATATTTGCACCTTTCGGTCAAACACATTCGACTTCAGCAAGCATTTTTTGTGTACCGTGTTAGCATTTCCTCTTCGATCCCTTCTCCTTAGCCAGTCTGTTCTGTTGCAGCCTGTTATCCAGGATCACCGCGTGGAGATGTAAAAGTGTCTTGGCAGCTCTGGTTCGCTGGCCCTGACGCTAGCAGTCAGCTATGGGTGGCTGACCGCCGCAGCTTATGCGCTTCTCAGAATCTTGATCCCAAAATGTATATCTCTCAGTCTTAACTTAACTTAACTTAACGTATTTATACTGATTTAGAAGACTTTGCAGAGTCTGTATACAACCAGTTTCATTTACATTTCTTTGCTTTAAAAGCTATGCGCATCCAATTATTCTTAAATGCATTAACTGTCCCTGCTTCCACTACTTCCAGTGGCAATGAATTCCAAGCATCCACCACTCTTTGACTTAGAAAATAATAGTTCCTATTATCCAAGTCTTATCCGACCTGTACTTCCACATGTACGGATGGCACTATCTTAGCCGAACTGTACTTCTACATGCGCAGATGCCACTGTCTTAGCCGACCTGTACTTCTACCTTTGCGGATGGCACTGTATAGGTCCCAGTTCTGGCGCGAGCTGGATGTAGCGAGGGGGGGAGGGGGGGGGGGAGTATTTCCTGCTTAGCTGGCTAGTCTCGAGCAGATTATTACTCCGCTTCATCAGGACAAGTGCCGCGGAGAGAGGTTACCCGAAGCGCGAGTCCATCTTAATAGACTCAAACACTAAAGCAAAATATACCCGCAGCCTATTAGGCGCTATCTATGTTGCTCTCAACACAACATCTAACCATGGCCGGTGGTATGCCATGTCACACAGTTAGTCGCCTCTTACGACATGCTCTCCGTGTGGCAAGGGTGTTATTCTTCTCCTTGTCACACACAAAGACCCCGACGGACCCCTCGATTTATATTTACAGTAATGTATCTTTTGTACATGCATTTATTTAACTTGCCACGAACGTTGTCCGTTTGCGTGGATTCCTTTTTCTCCTATTTTAACCAACATAGAGAGTTGGAAAATACTTAACTTAATTTAACGTCTTTATACTGCTTTAGAATACTCTACAGAGTCTGTATACAACTAATTTATTAGAGGGTGGTTTAACCGAATAGACTCAAACACTAGAGATAAGTATACCCGCAGTCAATTAGGCGCCATCTATAGCCGCTCTTAAAAACCACCCGGGGAAAGGTACAAATAACTAGGGCAGATTTTTAACTTGAATTGTGTCCGGGCAGCGGCCATTAAGCCTACTCTTTACGATTTCTTACAGCCAAGAAATTTTTATGATGCTCGACACTAAACACGGGAGTCCGATCTCACTACCCAAAGATCATGGACATTTTTACCAGAAGATCCACGTGAGAAAAATCCCGCTCTTCAAAATGAATAGAGCCCCCGACATACAGTAGCCGAGGCGGACACGTTACTTCGAGACCACTGAGTCACCTCAAATATGAACACCGTTTCCCCTAGAGT
Source organism: Ariolimax columbianus (assembly GCA_036924085.1). Lineage (NCBI taxonomy): Eukaryota > Metazoa > Mollusca > Gastropoda > Stylommatophora > Arionidae > Ariolimax > Ariolimax columbianus. The sequence goes on along the minus strand of JAVGWX010000022.1, from coordinate 34,054,631 downwards.
GATCTGCTAAATTGATTTATATTAAATTTTGACGTATCCTCGAATGCAAAAAAATAAAATAAAATAAAACAAAACAACCCCAACCAATTCACAAACAAAAATACCACAATAAAAATAATGACTATCCTGTAGCATCAACAGAGCTGAGGTGACAAAGAGAAAAGGAATGGCCAAACGCGTATTTAATTTGATAAGGAATATATCGGCAAATAAGCAATACATACAAAATGAGACTTACCAGGTCTTATATATTCAACATTATTATACGATGCACAAACATGGACTGTGAAAAAACAGCTGGAGATTAAAATAGAAGTCCTTGAAGTGTGGTTATACAGAAAATGTGTCGCGTTTCGTGGAAAGAGAAACAAACAAATAGAAACGTCCTGACAAGAGCAGACACGGATAGAGAGATCCTGACGAGAGTAGCCATGGGCAGAGAGGTCCTGACGAGAGTAGCAATGGGCAGAGAGGTCCTGACGAGAGTATCCATGGGTAGACACGTCTTGACGAGAGTAACCATGGGTAGAGACATTTTGGCAGACATTAAAATTAGGCAAGTCAAATATTTTGGTCATATAAAAAGACACGATACTTTGTTGAAAACAATATTGGATGGAAAGGTTGAAGGTCGGCGGACAAGAGGCGAGCAGCGATAAAAGTGGGAGAGCAACAGCAAAAGATCGATTCAGTCTGGCAGAGTGCACAGTCTATTCAAGAGGCGGTCAGCGCTGTAACCGGGAGAGAAACTTCAAAAGTCACTCTTGTAGAGAGTAACGTCAAGACAAGTGTCGGGCAGCGCTATAAGTGGGAAAGGAACCGCAGAAAATGGGCTAACGATGGTCTGGTAGAGAGTAACGTCAAGACAAGCGGAGGGCAGCGCTATAAGTGGGAAAGGAACCGCAGAAAATGGGCTAACGATGGTCTGGTAGAGAGTAACGTCAAGACAAGTGTCGGGCAGCGCTATAAGTGGGAAAGGAACCGCAGAAAATGGGCTAACGATGGTCTGGTAGAGAGTTACGTCAAGACAAGCGGAGGGCAGCGCTATAAGTGGGAAAGGAACATCAGAAAATGGGCTAACGATGGTCTGGTAGAGAGTAACGCCAAGACAAGAGACAGAGAATACCAGTGGACCGTTGCAGCCTACCTTCGTTGTGTAGACGGCACTTGATTTTAATGAAATTGAGCCCCCAAAACAAAACAACTTGTCAGTATAAATTTAAGCTTGTACCAACTTTTGCAGAACGTCGATTGCTTTGACCTTAAACCTTTTTGGCTGTTATAAGTTTCTTGGCAGGTATTTCATAACGATAGGTTGTCATTACTTTCAGTACGTGACAGAGCGATCGTACCTAGATAAATATCCCGTGTCTGCGAAACTGGAAACGGTAGGTATTGCTACTGGGATGTTGGAATTGTGAGTTTCACCCATCGGCCACCATGTCTCTTTATTTATTTATTTATTTGTAAGACCGAAAAACCTAGTTTTCTTTTATATGTACTTGTTAATGTTGGTGATTAGCGCAGTGGTAGAGCTCTAGCATTACAAGGCAAAGGTACGGGATTCAACTCCGGCTATCGGCAGCTTCAGTCGACCCAGCTGTAAATTGGTACCTGGCTGAAGGCTAAAGACGGAAAAAGGAAGTAAGAAAAGGGAACTGGCCACTCCACCTAACAAAGCTATGGAATAGTAATTCGAAGGCTCTAACACATCATCCTCGACGGCAGTGTCTCCTATGAGACTACCTTAAACTTTAGATGCACGAAGACCTGATGGAAAAAAATTGAGACCTACCTTACGAACTCGGGGAACATAATCGAATTCTTCTTCTTCTTCTTCGTCTTCTTCTTCTTATTATTATTATTATTATTTCTTAACTTAGCTAATTTAACGTCTTTATACTGGTTTAGAAGACTCTGCAGAGTCTGTATACAACCAGTTTCATTTACATTACTTTTCTCTAAAAGCTATGCGCCTCCAATTTATTCTTAAATGCATTAATTGTCCCTGCCTCCACTACCTCCTGTGGCAATGCATGCCTAGCATTCACCACTCTCTGACTAAACAAATATCTCCTAATATATAATCTGGACCTTCCTTTATTTAATGTGTAGATATGCCCTCTTGTTATTGTGGTGGTGGTATTTTGAAAATACTTGTCATAATCTGATTTATCCGTCCATTTGATTATCCTATAAACCTGTATTAAGTTACCTCGAATTCTTCTTTTTTCTAGACACTGTAGACCGGGTATTCCCTTTCCTCATAATTAATTATGTACTAACACTATCAGTTTCTTCGCTGTTCTTTGTGTCCTTTCCAGCATGTTTGTATCCCCTCTACCATAAGGACTCCACACCTGTACACAGTACTCCAATCTAGGTCTAACTAATGCTTTATACAGTTTGACTATCACTTCCTTGCTTCTATGTTTCATGTTTCTTTTTATCATACCTAACATTGCATTTGCCTTTTTCACTGCCACCTGGACTTGCTCACTCACTTCACCTATATTACCTATTATAACCCCTAGGTCCCTTTCCTTTTCTATCTTTCTAATATTGTTCTCTCCCATTCTGTAATTATGTTCCATATTGGATCTACCCATGTGGATGACTGTACATTTATCTACATTAAACTCCATTTGCCCGATTACAGACCATTCTCGAATTTTTTTTTTAATGCGACCCTTATATATCCACTTCTGCTTTAGTTGAGACACTACTGCATAGTTTTGTTTCGTCAGCGACTTTTGCAATCACGGATCCCATAATGTTTAAATCGTCTATATATATCAAGAACATTGATCATAAAAACCGAGCCCTGTGGCCCTCCAATTTTTTACTTTACATCACTCAGAGTACTCCTCATTTATGCCTACTCTCTGCCTTCTATCCGTTAACTAACTTTCAATCCATTCGACAACTTCCCCACCTATTCCATGCGATTTTAGCTTCCTAAAGAATTTTTGATGAGGTACTCTATCAAAGGCCTTTGCAAAATCTAGATAAATAACATCGACTGACTTCCCTTTATCTATCACTTTAGTAAACGCCTCCATGAATTCTAATAGATTTGTTAAACACGATCTTCTTCTAGTAAACCATGAATTCTAATAGATTTGTTAAACACGATCTTCCTCTAGTAAAACATGAATTCTAATAGATTCGTTAAGCACGATTTTCCTCTAGTAAACCATGAATTCTAATAGATTTGTTAAACACGATCTTCCTCTAGTAAACCATGAATTCTAATAGATTTGTTAAACACGATCTTCCTCTAGTAAACCCGTGTTTTCGTTCTCAAGCGCCGAAAAGGGCTTTGTAAGTAGCAGGATGTAGTCTGAAGAATTAAATGGGTTATGTTGTAGTTTACAGCTTGACAGCAATATATGCACCACTCGGCCCAACTTGAACACGTCATTATTGGGTATAGAGCTAGAAACGGGAGCAAGTAATAGACTGTAACTTGAAAAGTATGTTATAGAGACGTCTAAAGATTATCTGACATGGAGTTGGTTACGCCATCTTGCAATATAGTTAAACCTCCCACCCCCATGCCCTTCCACCACAAAAAGGATAGAAGCCCTCTAGAAATCAGGACAGAAGAGACGCAACTAAGTGATCTTTCAAACTTTTACATTGAACACAACGACCCAGCAAATCCGGCTAAAACGATATGCAGATGAGAAATGTTAAAGTCGCCTGTACTCTACGTGAAGCAATTCCTATTCCCTATTTATTCACGATCATTAAACCTATAAAAAATCTTTTGCAGACTTGCTTGTATTCTCTCTTTAATGTTTACAGCAGATAACGCCAAGGTGGGGTTCACCTGTGGGTTTTATGAACACTCCTAAGCACATACTCTTTAGAAATTAGACACGAAATTAACACATACAGTGTTTCATCAAAGTGACAATTGTAAAACTCGGTAAGACGAGCTTAGACTGACTAAATTAGGTAAGCGTATCGTTATACAAGATCATGCATACATTTCATTAAGTAAAACATTAATTTCTTATATCGATCGCTTGCCTTTCACCTTCTTTTAACGTCGGTACATACCGAGAAACTGTGGTTGATTCATTAAGAATAATACGCTTAAAAAAAGGTAATTGAATAAATTTGTTTAAAGGAAAAAGAATGTATTTGGTAGAAATTCGCTTCTTAAAACCGCCAACATATTTGGCTGTTATAAGTTTCTTTGTGTGTGTTCAGTGCGGTAAGTTGTCATTACAATCCATACGTAAAAAGTTGGATCGAAAACCGATTACAAGAATATTAATTCACCAATACAAGGATATGTTGTGTTTGTGCTTTAAGAAGTTCAGTTTCTTCATACTTCTAAAGTAAAGTCAAGGTGTGTCCTATAGTAGTTACGCTACTGTCGGGGAATGAAGTTAGACACTTCAGTATACTAAGTCAAGGTGTGTCCTATAGTAGTTACGCTACTGTCGGGGAAGAAAGTTAGACACTTCAGTATACTAAGTCAAGGTGTGTCCTATAGTAGTTACACTACTGTCGGGGAATGAAGTTAGACACTTCAGTATACTAAGTCAAGGTGTGTCCTATAGTAGTTACACTACTGTCGAGGAATGAAGCTAGACACTTCAGTATACTAAGTCAAGGTGTGTCCTATAGTAGTTACGCTACTGTCGTGGAATGAAGCTAGACACTTCAGTATACTAAGTCAAGGTGTGTCCTATAGTAGTTACGCTACTGTCGTGGAATGAAGTTAGACACTTCAGTAAACTAAGTCAAGGTGTGTCCTATAGTAGTTACGCTACTGTCGGGGAATGAATTTAGACACTTCAGTATACTAAGTCAAGGTTTATCCCATAGTAGTTACAGTACTGTCGGGGAATGAAGTTAGACACTTCAGTATACTAAGTCAAGGTGTGTCCTATTGTAGTTACGCTACTGTCGTGAAATGAAGGTAGACACTTCAGTATACTAAGTCAAGGTTTATCCCATAGTAGTTACGCTACTGTCGGGGAATGAAGTTAGACACTTCAGTATACTAAGTCAAGGTGTGTCCTATAGTAGTTACGCTACTGTCGAGGAATGAAGTTAGATACTTCAGTATACTAAGTCAAAGTGTGTCCTATAGTAGTTACACTACTGTCGTGGAATAAAGCTAGACACTTCAGTATACTAAGTCAAGTGTGTCCTATAGTAGTTACACTACTGTCGTGGAATGAAGTTAGACACTTCAGTATACTAAGTCAAGGTGTGTCCTATAGTAGTTACGCTACTGTCGGGGAATGAAGTTAGACACTTCAGTATACTAAGTCAAGGTGTGTCCTATAGTAGTTACACTACTGTCGTGGAATGAAGTTAGACACTTCAGTATACTAAGTCAAGGTTTATCCCATAGTAGTTACGCTACTGTCGGGGAATGAAGTTGTTAGAGACTTCAGTATACTAAGTCAAGGTTTATCCCATAGTAGTTACGCTACTGTCGGGGAATGAAGTTAGACAGTTCAGTATACTAAGTCAAGGTTTATCTCATAGTAGTTACGCTACTGTCGGGGAATGAAGTTGTTAGAGACTTCAGTATACTAAGTCAAGGTTCGTCCTATAGTAATTACACTACTGTCGAGGAATGTAGTTGTTAAAGAAATTTTTGGTTGTACATTTCTTCTGCTACCAGAGGGTGACCACATAAACGCTTCCAGATGGAGTCTGTTGCTGTTCAATTTAAGATTTTGTCCGATACATGACCACCGTTTTTTCCTGATGTTTGATGACACATATTGTTGATAGGTGACTTATCTAATTGTTTTCTTGGTTATGAATTCATCACATCAATGTTCACGTGTTCTAAGACACTTATTCTCAAATGTATTCAGTTTCATTTCCAATGCCTTTGTTTTTTTTTTTCCAGCATTGACATCCATTGGTGAGTATTGGTAATACGTTACAGCTAAATAACATGAGTGTGGTGTGCACGCTGTTATTTTAATTTAAGATATTTGTAAGTTGGGTAGGGAGACCCAGTGGTCTCGAGGTAAGGTGTTCGTCTCGGTTGCTCGGTGGAAGTGGTTTAATTTCCCGACATGACAGAAATAGACGGTACAGGTCTCACACTCATTTAAGATGGTAGGTAGAACAACTGTAAAGTAGACCTTCATTTTTGTTTGAGTCCTGATCCCTTGCCCATCTCCTGCCTTAGCATGAAGTCTGCTAATGGCCGCACTGATTTATCCTTAGATATATCTTCATCTTGAGTCATTTTGCTGCCCAGATATATGAAACTGTCAATTGGTTGCAGAATCTCTCCGTGCAACTCGATGTTGTTGTTATTGTTGTTGTTGCCATCCCATAGCTGCTGAGTACACCTGCTCCTGACAGCAAAATACCATTCTTATATAAATACAAGTCTTCTTCAGTTGTTTCACTGCTCCGTACAGGTCTTCTTCAGTTGTTTCACTGCTCCGTACAGGTCTTCTTCAGTTGTTTCACTGCTCCATACAGGTCTTCTTCAGTTCTTTCACTGCTCCGTACAGGTCTTCTTCAGTTCTTTCACTGCTCCGTACAGGTCTTCTTCAGTTCTTTCACTGCTCCGTACATGTCTTCTTCAGTTGTTTCACTGCTCCGTACAGGTCTTCTTCAGTTGTTTTACTGCTCCGTACAGGTCTTCTTCAGTTGTTTCACTGCTCCGTACAGGTCTTCTTTAGCTGTTTCACTGCTCCGTACATGTCTTCTTCAGCTGTTTTACTGCTCCGTACATGTCTTCTTCAGCTGTTTCACTGCTCCGTACAGGTCTTCTTCAGCTGTTTCACTGCTCCGTACAGGTCTTCTTCAGTTGTTTCACTGCTCCGTACAGGTCTTCTTCAGTTGTTTCACTGCTCCGTACAGGTCTTCTTCAGTTGTTTTACTGCTCCGTACAGGTCTTCTTCAGCTGTTTCACTGCTCCGTACATCTCTTCTTCAGTTGTTTCACTGCTCCGTACAGGTTTTCTTCAGTTGTTTCACTGCTCCGTACAGGTCTTCTTCAGTTGTTTCACTGCTCCGTACAGGTCTTCTTCAGTTGTTTCACTGCTCCGTACAGGTCTTCTTCACCTGTTTCACTGCTCCGTACAGGTCTTCTTCAGCTGTTTCACTGCTCCGTACAGGTCTTCTTCAGCTGTTTCACTGCTCCGTACAGGTCTTCTTCAGTTATTTCACTGCTCCGTACAGGTCTTCTTCAGTTGTTTTACTGCTCCGTACAGGTCTTCTTCAGTTGTTTCACTGCTCCGTACAGGTCTTCTTCAGTTGTTTCACTGCTCCGTACAGGTCCTCTTCAGTTGTTTCACTGCTCCGTACATGTCTTCTTCAGTTGTTTCACTGCTCCGTACATGTCTTCTTCAGTTGTTTCACTGCTCCGTACATGTCTTCTTCATTGGTTTCACTGCTCCGTACAGGTCTTCTTCAGCTGTTTACTGCTCCGTACAGGTCTTCTTCAGTTGTTTCACTGCTCCATACAGGTCTTCTTCAGTTCTTTCACTGGTCAATACAGGTCTTCTTCAGTTCTTTCACTGCTCCATACAGGTCTTCTTTAGCTGTCTCACTGATCCATACAGGTCTTCTTCAGCTGTTTCACTGCTCCGTACATGTCTTCTTCAGCTGTTTCACTGCTCCGTACATTTCTTCTTCAGCTGTTTCACTGCTCCGTACATGTCTTCTTCAGCTGTTTCACTGCTCCGTACAGGTCTTCTTCAGTTGTTTCACTGCTCCGAACATGTCTTCTTCAGTGGTTTCACTGCTCCGTACAGGTCTTCTTCAGATGTTTCACTGCTCCGTACAAGTCTTCTTCAGTTGTTTCATTGCTCCGTACAGGTCTTCTTCAGCTGTTTAACTGCTCCGTACAGGTCTTCTTCAGTTCTTTCACTGCTCCGTACATGTCTTCTTCAGCTGTTTCACTGATCCGTACATGTCTTCTTCAGCTGTTTCATTGCTCCGTACATGTCTTCTTCAGCTGTTTCACTGCTCCGTATAGGTCTTCTTCAGCTGTTTCACTGCTCCGTACAGGTCTTCTTCAGTTGTTTTACTGCTCCGTACAGGTCTTCTTCAGCTGTTTCACTGCTCCGTACAGGTCTTCTTCAGTTGTTTCACTGCTCCGTACAGGTCTTCTTCAGCTGTTTCACTGCTCCGTACAGGTCTTCTTCAGCTGTTTCACTGCTCCGTACAGGTCTTCTTCAGCTGTTTCACTGCTCCGTACAGGTCTTCTTCAGTTGTTTAACTGCTCCGTACAGGTCTTCTTCAGTTGTCTCACTGCTCCATACAGGTCTTCTTCAGTTCTTTCACTGCTCCATACATGTCTTTTTCAGCTGTTTCACTGCTCCGTACATGTTTTCTTCAGCTGTTTTACTGCTCCGTACATGTCTTCTTCAGCTGTTTCACTGCTCCGTAAATGTCTTCTTCAGCTGTTTCACTGCTCTGTACATGTCTTCTTCAGCTGTTTCACTGCTCCGTACATGTCTTCTTCAGCTGTTTCACTGCTCCGTACATGTCTTCTTCAGCTGTTTCACTGCTCCGTACATGTCTTCTTTAGCTGTTTCACTGCTCCGTACATGTCTTCTTCAGCTGTTTCCCGGCGCCGTACATGTCTTCTTCTGTTGTTTTCCGGCGCCGTACATGTCTTCTTCAGCTGTTTCACTGCTCCGTACAGGTCCTCTTCAGCTGTTTCACTGCTCCGTATATGTCTTCTTCAGTGGTTTCACTGCTCCGTACAGGTCTTCTTCAGCTGTTTACTGCTCCGTACAGGTCTTCTTCAGTTGTTTCACTGCTCCATACAGGTCTTCTTCAGTTCTTTCACTGCTCCATACAGGTCTTCTTCAGTTCTTTCACTGCTCCATACAGGTCTTCTTTAACTGTCTCACTGATCCATACAGGTCTTCTTCAGCTGTTTCACTGCTCCGTAAAGGTCTTCTTCAGTTGTTTCACTGCTCCATACAGGTCTTCTTCAGTTCTTTCACTGCTCCATACAGGTCTTCTTCAGTTCTTTCACTGCTCCGTACATGTCTTCTTCAGCTGTTTCACTGCTCCGTACATGTCTTCTTCAGCTGTTTCATTGCTCCGTACATGTCTTCTTCAGCTGTTTCACTGCTCCGTACAGGTCTTCTTCAGCTGTTTCACTGCTCCGTACAGGTCTTCTTCAGTTGTTTCACTGCTCCGTACAGGTCTTCTTCAGTTGTTTCACTGCTCCGTACAGGTCTTCTTCAGTTGTTTCACTGCTCCGTACAGGTCTTCTTCAGCTGTTTGACTGCTCCGTACATGTCTTCTTAAGCTGTTTCACTGCTCCGTACATGTCTTCTTCAGCTGTTTCACTGCTCCGTGCAGGTCTTCTTCAGCTGTTTCACTGCTCCGTACAGGTCTTCTTCAGTTGTTTTACTGCTCCGTACAGGTCTTCTTCAGTTGTTTCACTGCTCCGTACAGGTCTTCTTCAGTTGTTTTACTGCTCCGTACAGGTCTTCTTCAGCTGTTTCACTGCTCCGTACAGGTCTTCTTCAGTTGTTTAACTGCTCCGTACAGGTTTTCTTCAGTTGTTTCACTGCTACGTACAGGTCTTCTTCAGTTGTTTCACTGCTCCGTACAGGTCTTCTTCAGTTGTTTCACTGCTCCGTACAGGTCTTCTTCAGCTGTTTCACTGCTCCGTACAGGTCTTCTTCAGCTTTTTCACTGCTCCGTACAGGTCTTCTTCAGCTGTTTCACTGCTCCGTACAGGTCTTCTTCAGTTGTTTCACTGCTCCGTACAGGTCTTCTTCATTTGTTTCACTGCTCCGTACAGGTCTTCTTCAGTTGTTTCACTGCTCCGTACAGGTCTTCTTCAGTTGTTTCACTGCTCCGTACAGGTCCTCTTCAGTTGTTTCACTGCTCCGTACATGTCTTCTTCACTTGTTTCACTGCTCCGTACAGGTCTTCTTCAGTTGTTTCACTGCTCCGTACATGTCTTCTTCAGTTGTTTCACTGCTCCGTACAGGTCTTCTTCAGTTGTTTCACTGCTCCGTACAGGTCTTCTTCAGTTGTTTAAATGCTCCGTACAGGTCTTCTTCAGCTGTTTTACTGCTCCGTACAGGTCTTCTTCAGTTGTTTCACTGCTCCGTACAGGTCTTCTTCAGCTGTTTCACTGCTCCGTATAGGTCTTCTTCAGCTGTTTCACTGCTCCGTACAGGTCTTCTTAAGCTGTTTAACTGCTCCGTACAGGTCTTCTTCAGTTGTTTAACTGCTCCGTACAGGTCTTCTTCAGTTGTCTCACTGCTCCATACAGGTCTTTTTCAGTTCTTTCACTGCTCCATACATGTTTTTTTCAGCTGTTTCACTGCTCCGTACATGTCTTCTTCAGCTTTTTCACTGCTCCGTACATGTCTTCTTCAGCTGTTTCACTGCTCCGTACATGTCTTCTTCATTTATTTCACGGCTCCGTACATGTCTTCTTCAGCTGTTTCACTGCTCCGTACATGTCTTCTTCAGCTGTTTCACTGCTCCGTTGATGTCTTCTTCAGCTGTTTAACTGCTTCGTACATGTCTTCTTCAGCTGTTTCACTGCTTCATATATGTCTTCTTCAGCTGTTTCACTGCTCCGTACATGTCTTCTTCAGTTGTTTCACGGCTCCGTACATGTCTTCTTTAGCTGTTTCACTGCTCCCTACATGTTTTCTTCAGCTGTTTTACTGCTCCGTACATGTCTTCTTCAGCTGTTTCACTGCTCCGTACATGTCTTCTTCAGCTGTTTCACTGCTCCGTACATGTCTTCTTCAGCTGTTTCACTGCTCCGTACAGGTCTTCTTCAGTTGTTTCACTGCTCCGTACAGGTCTTCTTCAGTTGTTTCACTGCTCCGTACAGGTCTTCTTCAGTTGTTTCACTGCTCCGTACAGGTCTTCTTCAGTTGCTTTACTGCTCCGTAAAGGTATTCTTTAGTTGTTTCACTGCTCCGTACATGTCTGCTTCAGTTGTTTCACTGCTCCGTACATGTCTTCTTCAGCTGTTTCATTGCTCCGTACAGGTCTTCTTCACTTGTTTCACTGCTCCGTACAGGTCTTCCTCAGTTGTTTCACTGCTCCGTACATGTCTTCTTCACTTGTTTCACTGCTCCGTACATGTCTTCTTCAGTTGTTTCACTGCTCCGTACAAGTCTTCTTCTGTTGTTTTACTGCTCCGTACAGGTCCTCTTCAGCTGTTTCACTGCTCCGTACAGGTCTTCTTCAGTTGTTTAACTGCTCCGTAAAGGTCTTCTTCAGTTGTTTTACTGCTCCGTACATGTCTGCTTCAGTTGTTTCACTGCTCCGTACATGTCTTCTTCAGCTGTTTGACTGCTCTGTACATGTCTTCTTCAGCTGTTTCACTGCTCCGTACATGTCTTCTTCAGCTGTTTCACTGCTCCGTACATGTCTTCTTCAGCTGTTTCACTGCTCCGTACATGTCTTCTTCAGTTGTTTCACGGCTCCGTACATGTCTTCTTCAGCTGTTTCACTGCTCCGTACATGTCTTCTTCAGCTGTTTTACTGCTCCGTACATGTCTTCTTCAGTTGTTTCACGGCTCCGTTCAGTGTTGCAATTGTTGTCAGTGCTTGTAAGAACTTTTTCTTCCTGCCCGCAAGCTCCTTGCACTCAATGAGTAGGTGTCGAACTGTTTCATCAGGGTGAGAGCAATGTCTGCATAAGGGTAGGTGATGGGGATTGATGCGGTTCAAGTGGCTATTGACTCTAGTATGTCCTGTTCGGAACTGAAAGATGAGACTTTGATCTCTTGTCTGTAGTTTATTTATGTCATCGTTATTTTTTGGCTGTGACATTTCACTAAATACACTGTGACCTGTCGTTCCCGTCGCCCACCTGTCGTTCCCGTCGCCCACCTGTCGTTCCCGTCGCCCACCTGTCCCTACAGATTTCCCTGGCATTATTCTTAATAACTCGTTTTACTATGTGCTTACTGCAGGGTCTATCAAAATGTTATTTGGAGGCTCCTGTTTTTATCAATCTGTCGGCCATCTTGTTTCCTGGTAGCCGGCGTGGTCCAGGAAATCCGTTGCTAGGGGACATTATTCCCCCCAATTCTGTAATTTTGTTCCATATTGGATCTACCCACGTGGATGACTATACATTTTTATACACTAAACTCCATTTGCGAGCTTACAGACCATTCTCGAATTTATTCTAAATGCGACCTAAATATATCCACTTCTGCTTTAGATGAGACACTTCTGTATAGTTTTGTGTCGTCAGCAATTTTGCAATAATGGATCCCATATCAATGTCCAAATCGTTTATATATATCAAGAACAACATTGGTCCCAAAACCAAGCCCTGTGGCACTCCACTTTTTACTTCACACCACTCAGAGTACTCTTTATTTATGCCCACTCTCTGCCTTCTTTCAACTTTCAAACCTTTCGGCAACTTCCCCACCTATTCCTTATGGGCAGTGATAATGGTAGGCAACGCGAGCGACAATAGCCGGTTCGCTGATGAAACTCATTACACATTTACAACACTTGAATTAATTTAACATAATTTGATCCTCCAGAGCATCAAATTGATGAAGATGACCTTACAAGAACAGTTGCTTGTTTTCTATCTTCTGCTACCTTATGCCACGTGCGAGTCATCGACCTTGTATACGTCAAGTGGTGTTCCTTTACAACCTGAACACAACTATTCTAACTGGCATGAAATCGAGGCAATCGAATCTAGACTCGATGTCACGATGACCTATACAACAGCACGTAAGCTTCTAACAGAATTGTTTGTAAATAAGACGGCGAAACTTGTGGAAATTTACGTTGAAAGCCTGGACAAAATAACAGCCGTTGACACTAACATGACAACCTCGACTGTATTAGGTTTCTTGAGTCCAACCACAGAGTTTCACCCAACGGGGTCTTTTTTAAACAAATCACAAACGTTGCAAACGAATCAAACCAGCGTGACATCGTTATTGTATCCATCCGCGCATTCTACTGATCGAACAGTCAAACAATTCAATAGCATCTCGTGGAAGACTAACATTGATCCTACTCCTTCAAGAGATTTCTATACATCAACAAATGCACCTCTTCTATCGTTAGCAACATCCACTGATAGTGCATATCCTGACATGACTCTAAGCGAATCAACAACCAAGACTTCATCAGTTAACGATGTGCGAAAGTCTGTTCAAATAAACTGGCTTTTACCAACGACAGAAAGCGAAGAATCCACTAACTTACCCTTTAAATCTTCAAACTTTGCTTTGTTTACTTCGGAAACAACAATAAACATCGCAACACTAGTACTAGCGACTTTCGAAACTTTTGACACCCTAGATGTCGTTAGGGAAGATTCATCATCACATCTACATATCACCCTATCAACTAGCAACCCCAGCAACCTAACGACAATACGAATATTGCCTACAACTGATTCCTTGAGCATGTTAGGTACTTCATTGCTATTTCCAGACCACACAAAGTCATTTTTTAGATCACATACAGACTTTACTAAAGCTACTCCTACCAGGGCAATATACACCACCAGAGCATTGTCCACTACACCCACACTTGAATCCGATTCTAGCATCTTCCTCATTGGCACATCACGCTTGGCTTCGAAATCATCGTACATCAGCGTCAATAACTCTGGAGCGATAACAGCATTCTCGTGGTACGATGATACGTGCTCTTCCGAAGACCCGTCATCCGTTTTGACGAGTTATCAACGGCTAGAATCGTCAACGCTTGCGTCAGACAACTCAACGTCATCGGTGGATTCTAGCACAGACACACCTGCACCAATACCATCCACTGCTGACGCAAGAACAACCACGGATATTAGCAGTCACAACAACAGTACCATTCCTGTTCCAAGTCAAGCAGGTAAGCAGGCATATGTGGTTTCCTGAATGAAAATAATAATAATTATTATTATTATTTTATTATTATCCGACTAGACGAACAAGACCGGTGATGTCGATCGTCTGTGAACACGAGAGGTAAAGTCCTGCATCTTCTCTTCTTCTTCGTTCGCACGTTCTCAAACTCCCGCTACAAAACCCTGAAAAAGGTCCTGCAAGTAATTTAGAAATTAGTTTGAAAGTGGCCGGAAAGTAGTTTGAAAGTAGCCTGAAAGTAGTTTTAAAATGGCCTGAAAGTAGTTAGAAAGTAAATTGAAAGTAGTTTGAAAGTAGTTTAAATGTAGCCTGAAAGTAGTTTAATGGTAGTCTGAAAGTAGTTTAAAAGTAGACTGAAAGTAGATTGAAAGTGGCCTGAAATTAGTTTGAAAGTGGTCTTTAAGTAGTTTGAAAGTGGCCTGAAAGTAGTTTGAAAGAAGTTAGCAGTTTGCATCACCTTCAATATTCGCATGATATCACCTGATATTTGAACACAGATGTTAAGCTGAGCAGACTCGCGAGTGAAACCACAAACTCATCCAGGCTGACGATAGACGAGGTGAAGAACTTCACCTGTGAACTTCTCAATCTCTACGACGAGGCACTTACTAATGTGCAGGTGCCTGTTTTATTGCACATCTTCATTATTATGTCTTCATTATTATGTCTTCATTACTGTATGTCTTCATTATTGTATGTTTTCATTATTGTATATCTTCATTACTGTATTCCTTCATTATTGTATGTCTTCATTATTGTATGTCTGCATTATTGTATGTCTTCATTATTATATGTCTTCATTATTGCATGTCTTCATTATTGTATGTCTTCATTATTGTAAGTCTTCATTATTATGTCTTCATTATTATGACTTCATTACTGTATGTCTTCATTATTGTCTGTTTTCATTATTGTATGTCTTCATTACTGTATTCCTTCATTATTATATGTCTTCATTATTGTATGTCTTCATTATTGTATGTCTTCATTATTGTATGTCTTCATTATTGTAAGTCTTCATTATTATGTCTTCATTATTATGACTTCATTATTGTATGGTCAGATCTTTGTTATGTTTATCTCAAGTATAAAACTTACTTACTTGCAAAGTCGATCATCTTCTACCCTTTGGTGTAGAGTCTTCTACCTTACTTCCTTAATCGCTCTATTCTACCTGGGGTGTATAGTATTCTACCTTACTGACTTAGTCTCGCTTCTTCTACCTGGAGTGTAGAGTCGTCAACTTTACTTACTTAGTCACTCCTTTTCTACCTGGAGTGTAAATTCTTCTACCCTGGGATGCAGAGGCTTCTACCCTGGGGTGTAGAGTCTTCTACCCTGGGGTGTAGAGTCTTCTATTCTGGGGTGTAGAGTCTTCTATTCTGGGGTGTAGAGTCTTCTATTCTGGGGTGTAGAGTCTTCTATTCTGGGGTGTAGAGTTCTACCCTGGGGTGTAGAGTACTCTACCCTGGGATGTAGAGGTTTGTCAGAGAAATCCCCACACTTTTCCATCCACCTTTCTTCTCCTGACCTGACCTCAGCCAATGTCTCTAAGGAACTGTCTCATGTTGACTTCCCAGCAAGCTGTAGGATGTCCTAAAAGTATGGATCCCTGTCTCTTGACCTCCCATGATTGTAGCGGTATTCGACCCTCACTCCTTCTGCAGACATGGCCAAACCCAGCTACAGCTGATACTGCTCAATACGGACCTGTCGGCACTGTGCGTCGAGGTCTTTTACGCGTTGCATGGTCACTTGAACTTCCGTTCTTAAGTACCTTATCTTTGAGGACTGTAATTATGTTATTGGCCAGATGTGGTCCTTGCACATGACACAACTTGCAGGGTTTTCACAACCCATCATACCAGGTTCGATTCCCACTTGTGTACAGTTTGGCAGACACTGTGTTTTGTTTTTTGCTATGGCGATTGGTCCTCCGCATTCTGAAAGTAATGGCAACCTATTGTACTGCACACTTGCCAAGAAACTTATACCAGCCAAATATGTAGCGGTTGTAAGAATTTTTGACACAAATCCCTCACGAACCAGTACAAAAATGAACTTGTCGACCTAGCAGACTCACTCGAACGCTTGCCTTGACCCCCAGCTGACTGCAACATCCCATACAATAAAGAAGCAGACAGACTTGCCAAAGAGGCTGGAATATTGTAACACAGCGACAACATATGACAAGACTAGGCCACAGATCAAAATGGAAAAGAGACCACCCCCTAGGAATATAGAAAATGATGCCTACAACCAACTCTCCAAACGAGATCAGGTGATCATCTTCTGGCTGCCAACAGGACACAACAGATCGAGATGCCATCTTTATCAGAAATTTAAGATTGACACTAAGGACACTTGTACCTATGGCACAGCCCCCTCTCCCCACCCTCACCCCGCCCCTGACAGCGGGCACCTATTGTACTCCTGTACTACACACACTAGTGAGAGGGGGAGCACCTGCCAGCAACCAATGTCTTTCCATTAAATAATGTATGAAAGTGCATAGAGCCTGGAGTTGACTGCTTTCTTTGTTAGAGTCATTTCAGTCGAAATCTGAAAACGGACAAATAGGTTGAAGAGACCCCCATATTTTGAGAGCCGTTCAGTGCTATCGACCAGATAGATATCTGTGGTGATTATTTGGGCTCGCAACTCAATATTAATGTTACTTGATATTAAAAGCGTTTTGGTTCTTATAGAACGCCTTTTTAAATATTTTTTTGCTTCTGAAAAACTACTTTTGATTTCAACTTCCCATCGGGTATCCCCTATAACAATTTGACCCAATTATGAAAACCTAAGCACATGTTCCATGGTCTGTCCCTCAAAGCTGATATTTCTTTTTGGGATTTGTTTGGCTGTTACCGTGGTTTTTTTATGCTAGCATTCATCTTTACACCAAATGTAGTAGTAGAAGTAGAAATAGTAGTATTAGTAGTAGTAGAAATAATAGAAGTAGAAGTAATAGTAGTAGTAGTAGTAGAAATAGTAGTAGTAGTAGTAGTAGTAGTAGTAATAGTAGTAGTTGTAGTAGAAGTAATAGTAATATCAATTGTAGTAGTAGTAGTAGAAGTATTAGTAGTAGTAGTAGAAATAATAGTAGTAGTAGAAGTAATAGTAACAGTAGTAGTAGTAGAAGTAGTAGTAGCAGAAGTAATAGTTGTAGTAGTAGAAGTAATAGTAGCAGCAGTAGTAGTAGTGGTAGAAGTAACAGTAATAGTAGTAGTAGTAGTAGTAGAAGTAATAGTAGTAGTAGTAGTAGAAGTAATAGTAGTAGTAGTAGAAGTAATAGTAATAGTAGTAGTAGTAGTAGCAGAAGTAATAGTAGTAGTAGTAGTAGAGGTAATAGTAGTAGTAGTAGAAATAGTAGTAGTAGTAGTAGTAGTAGTAATAGTAGTAGTTGTAGTAGAAGTAATAGTAATATCAATTGTAGTAGTAGTAGTAGAAGTATTAAGAGTAGTAGTAGAAATAATAGTAGTAGTAGAAGTAATAGTAACAGTAGTAGTAGTAGAAGTAGTAGTAGCAGAAGTAATCGTTGTAGTAGTAGAAGTAATAGTAGCAGCAGTAGTAGTAGTGGTAGAAGTAATAGTAATAGTAGTAGTAGTAGTAGTAGAAGTAATAGTAGTAGTAGTAGTAGAAGTAATGGTAGTAGTAGTAGAAGTAATAGTAATAGTAGTAGTAGTAGTAGCAGAAGTAATAGTAGTAGTAGTAGTAGAGGTAATAGTAGTAGTAGTAGAAATAATAGTAGTAGTAGCAATGGTAGTGATAGTAGTTACTTTTCTTGTTTTGTCCAACATAAACGATGGTAACGTTGTTGTTGTTCATTGTCTGCACAACTCATCTTCTTTATTCCAGACCGCAGCACGCGCCTTTGCCGTGCTGGGAAACCTTGCTAGAGTCAGCAAGCAGATCAGCTTGGATCTTGAAAGGACTGACAAAATCAGTTCCAAGTAAGCCACCTATCCACTTCTACTACCGTTTTGACACTCTGTCTTCAACCATAATTTATCCATAATTGGCATTTCATCACCCGAGATCCGAAAAAGCATCGCAGCAGAAATCGAATGAGAAAAACTGGATCACGACCCAAGGCAACCAGTGTTTGGACATCAGGTACAGAGCACAAGACTCAAATTCTGACATAGTTTCCTAAAATCAAGAAAGCTGACACAGATAAGCCACGAAACTACAGATGTTGAACAAGAGTGGGAGAGTTTTAAAACAGTTCTAGAGAAGCTAAAAGAGGAATGTGTTCCATGTAGGGAGGTAAACCCCAAGCTTAAAAAGTGGATAACTAAATTTGTAGTGAAATGTAGAAGAGCTAAAAATAAAGCATGGACAAAATATATAGAGGCAGGTAGTTCAAAAGTAACATATTTAAAATATTTGGACAAGCAGAACATAGCTAAGAAAGTGAATAAAACAGAAATATAGACTTCAAAAAAATACTTGCTCAGAGGATCAAGATTGATAGTAAAAGCTTCTTTTCTTATGTTAGATATAAACACAGAACAACAGACAAAGTAGGCCCTCTCATAGACATCACAGGGGAAATAATAAGTGAGAATAGGGTGGCAGCTAATCTACCCAATCAGTACTTTGGTACAGTCTACACAAAAGAGGACTGCTCCAAGATCCCAGAGCCTATAGATGTTTTTTTAAAGAGACATGGATACATCGGGATTAAGGTCAATCTGTATTACTAGAGAAATGGTTTTTTTTTAAATTGGAGGGGTTGAAAGTGGATGAATGTCCAGAAAGGAAAGGACAAAACAGTTCTAAATGGATACAGGCCCATCAGCCTACTGAGCTGTGTCGGCAAGCTGATGGAACGTATGATAAACACCAGACTGATGTGGCATCTGGAAGAAAAACGAATACCAATTCCACAGCAAGCCGGCTTTAGACAGCACAGATCCACTGAGGACCAGGTCATCCTCAAAGCCCAGGAAATAGAAGATGCCTACCAAGCACAGAAACACACAGTAGCGGTTTGGGTGGACCTAGAAAAGGCATTTGACAAAGTCTGGAAAGACGGACTTAGAGTCAAGCTAAGAAGAAGTGAAGTTTGTGGGAGAATGTACAAGTGGATCAACCACTACCTCAAAAAAAAAGAACGGCCAGAGTCCAAGTACAAGGGCAGATGAGCAAAAAGGTGACACTCGAGCAGGGAGTACCCCAAGGGGGAGTACTGTCACCCACACTCTTCCTGGTGTATATAAATAACATTACAGAGAATATATCAAGAAGAGTCCATAGCTAAATGTTTGCAGACGATCTGGCTATGTGGATCTCTGAAAAGAATCTCACCATAGCAAGAAATCGGATGCAGCAGGCCCTAACATCGCTGGAAGAGTGGGCGAACTAATGGCTGGTCAAAATAAACGAGGAGAAAACCACATGTACAATATTCTCGCTTTCAATCAAACCTCAAAACACCAAATTAAGTCTAAATGGTAAATTCCTGCAGCCAAACGACAACCCAAACTATCTGGGAGTCACATTTGGTCGGCGCATGATATGGAAAAGTCAGATCGAGAGAAACCGAATGAGAGCCAGAAAAAAAATGGCAATCATGAGGAAACTTGCTGGCACAAGCTGGGGAGCAGACGAAAGTAAACTAAAGAAACTGTACACTGGAAGAGTGAGACCAGTTCTCGAGTATGGCATTGCGGCATGGACAACAGCAGCAAAGGCGAACTTCGATAAAGTTAGCAAACTTCAAAACCAAGCCATGAGAGTTATAACAGGAGGCATGAAGTCAACGTCAATTGTAGAACTTGAAAAGATTACAAAACTGCAATCCATGACCGATAGAAGAGACTGCAGAGCCCAGCTGCAGTCAGAGAAACTCCGAAGACTGACTGACCATCCAATGCACCAGAGACTAAACAATTTGGGAAATGGGAAACTAAAGCGGAGAAAATTTGCAGAAATAGCCAAAGCAAAGATGCACGAAGATCCCATAAACGCACTAACAACACCAAAGCCCATCACTACTGTACGAAAACCTACCTGGAGGCAGGATATATTTCCAGAGCTGGTAGAAAATATTCCAGGTATTGGAAACAAAAACTGCCAGACTGAAAAAGAAAGGAGAGATACTACCCTAAGCTTGATATCGAAAAACTACCCAAGCATGGACTGGACCCATGCATACACCGACGGTTCTGTAACAAACACTACACAGAACGGAGGGGCAGGAGCATTCCTGAACCTAACAAATGGCAGAAAAATAACACTGTCATTCGCTACTGGTAAGTACACAAGCAATTTCAGAGCGGAGGCAGAGGCACTGAGGGCGGCAGTGGAAGAAATGGTGACACATAAAGAAAATGAAAGCCATACAGTCCTGCTTACAGATGCTCTAGCCGTAGTCACAGCGCTAAAAAGCCAGAAAAACATTGAGCTTAATGACTTAAGAGCAGTACTCTGTCAACTATGCCAGCAGTCCGCACCAAAAAGGGTAGTGGTACAGTGGGTCCCATCCCACTGCAACATCCAAGGCAACGAGGAGGCAGACTGACTGGCAAAAGAAGGTGCAAGACTACCACAAACAGATACTAGTAGGACGTACGAAGAGTCAAAACGGCTTATTAAAGCCAGATACATGACCAAATGGGAAACTGAACATACCGGCTACACCAAAAACGATGCCTATTACCAGTTGAACAGAAGAGAGCAGGTCGTTGTCTTCAGACTTCGCACTGGCCACAATAGACTGAGGTACCACCTATTCAACAAATTGAAGATAGGTGGTACCGACGAATGCCCGTGTGGTACCGGGAAAATGACCGCTGAGCATCTGCTGCAGAACTGCCCGACA
Organism: Ariolimax columbianus; assembly: GCA_036924085.1. NCBI lineage: Eukaryota > Metazoa > Mollusca > Gastropoda > Stylommatophora > Arionidae > Ariolimax > Ariolimax columbianus. Next base: position 34,033,944 of record JAVGWX010000022.1, on the reverse strand, counting down.
TACAAGGATCAGAGAGAGAGCAGATGTGGACATCACCAGTGGCAACACAAGACAAGCTATATGGCAATGTCGACAGCCTCAGGATGATCGCCGCTTTTTTCGAAAAAATAATGGTTACTGTCTGACTGCGTACGATGAAGAAGAAGAAGGATAAATGTCCAGGTCAAGATGGTATTCCTCCAAAACTGCTGTACTAGCAAAACCATTGGCTATATATATATTATGTTTTCAATCACTTGCAAAAGGGATTGTTCCACGGGAATGAAAAGATGAAGGAGTGATCCCCTTATTCAAAAAGGACAAAAAATCAGATCAAGTAAATTATAGACCAGTGAGTTTTACCAGCATAGTCTGTAAATTGTTAAGAATGAATTGTCATTAATAAAAGAAAACATTGTAATGCATTTAGACAGGTTTAATCTAATCAGAAATAGTCAGCATGGGTTTACTAGTGGGAGATCGTGCTTTACAAATCTATTAGAATTCATGGATAAGGTTACTAAAATCATAGATAAAGGGGAGCCAGTGGACGTTATTTATCTAGATTTTGCAAAGGCCTTTGATAGAGTACCTCAGCAAAGATTATTTAGAAAGATAAAATGACATGGAATAGGTGGGAAAGTTGCCGAATGGATTGAAAATTGGTTAACGGGAAGAAGGCATAGAGTGGGCATAAATAAGGAGTACTCTGAGTGGTATGAAAGGAAAAGTGGCGTAAAACAGGGATCGGTTTTGGGATCATTTTGGTGTTTGATATATACACGATTTGGACATTGATATGGGATCTGTAGTTGCAAAATTCGCCAAAGGCACACAACTACGCAGTAGTCTCCCATCTAAAGCAGAAGTGGATATATTGAGGTCGAATTTTGATAAAATTTGAGAATGGTCTGAAATCTGGCAAATGGAGTTTAATGTAGATAAATGTACAGTCATCCACTTGGGTAGATTCAATGTGGCCCATACTAACAGAATGGACGAGAACAATATTATAAAGATAGATAAGGAAAGGGACCTAGAGGTTATAATAGATCATATTATATAGATCATGTCAGGTCAGGTAGCACTGAAAAGAGCAAATGCAATGTTGGGTATGATAAAAAGAAATATTAAACATAGGAGCAAGGAAGTGATAGTCAAACTGTATAAAGCATTACTTAAACCTAGATTGGAGTACTGTGTACAGGTGTTGAGTCCTTATCATAGAGGAGATATAAACATGCTGGTAAGGATACAGAAAAGGACACCTGTAAAGGTGACAGTTATAGTGATAGCTCTATGCTTCACTTAGAGCGAAAGACGAAAGCCTACATGGTTAACTCACCCCTAAAATGGATACCTGGACATAGCGGGCGACCAGGAGTCCTTAGTCCTTAGTCTACCTGTAGTTTTTCAGCGGCAGAAGCTCCAGCTCTGGTTTGAGCTGGATTTAGCCAGGACAATGGTTTCCTGCTAAACAGGCTAGGCTCGAGCAGCTTAATACTCTTAATACTCCACTTCGTTGGGACAAGCGCTTACGGAGGGTGAATAACCGGTGTGTGAGTCCATCTCAATAGACTCAAACACTAGAGCAAAGTAGACCCGCAGCCTGTTAGGCACCATCTATGCTGCTCTAAACAAACCACATAACCATCTCCGGTGTTATACCATGTCACACAGTTAGTCGCTTCTTGCGACTTGTTCTCTGTGTGGCAGTGGTGCTATTCTTGTCCTTGTCATACACCAAGACACCGGCGGACCACTCGGGGCTTAACCAGGAGACTCAACTTAACATTACGTCATCATACTGGTTTCAGAATACTCTGCAGAGTCTGTATACAACAAGTTTTTGTCATGTCTAGATTCGATATTATGAACTATCTATTTATTCAGGGAGTGGTGGATGCTTGGAACGCAGTGCCACATAATGTGGAGAAGGCAGGGTCAGTTAATACATTCATAAATATATTGGATGCTCACAGGTATTTTTAGTATCGATGGAGAGGAATATACTGGCCGAAGAAAGCTTGTAGAGCCTTGTAAACCAGTATAAAGACGGTAAGTTCAGTTGTCTTTTTCGTAACCGGAAGAGGTCGTAGGAGTCTCACAGCGTGTCAGTGATTTGTCTTGGACATCTTACTATCCCGGCCGGGTACAATCGCTCCAGTGTGATGTGTTTTAGTTCATTATTACCCCATGTCTACATTTGACAGCCAAACCAAATACGACACATATAGGGTGAAGAGAGTCATACTCATGAAGTTCAGACGTGTGCACTAGACAGTGGAAATACGACGTAGTGTATCCGAAATACGACGCAGGGTAGCCGAAATACGACGCAGGGTAGCCGAAATACGACGCAGGGTAGCCGAAATACGACGCAGTGTATCCGAAATACAACGCAGGGTAGCCGAAATACGACGCAGGATAGCCGAAATACGACGCAGGGTAGCCGAAATACGACGCAGGGTAGCCGAAATACGACGCAGGGTAGCCGAAATATGACGCAGGGTAGCCGAAATATGACGCAGGGTAGCCAAAATACTACTACATATATCCGATGACCATGTCAGGATAATCGGAGGAAAAAACACACACCACAAATTCAACGAACTAACTAACCCAATTGGAAAAACCACAGCATCGTTTCTTTCAACAAATGTAGAATGAATTCCAGTGAAATCGGTGATCTGGTGGCATCCATAATTGACTAAAACACGAAAGCAAAGTTAGACCCTTGCCTGTTAGACGCCATCTTTGCTATCACAAGATGGCTGACAGACTAGCAGATAACAAGACCTTCCAAACAACAGATGGATAGATCATGAGTAACTACCCAGTTAAACGAATCATTAACAATCACCCAATCAATCATTACCAAATTATTACAGAAGTTTATGTCTTTAATCTTTTTATTTTCAGGTCATACTATTTGGCTGTGCTGTTAATTTTTTTCAAACGGCATCTCACTTAACTTAACTTAACTTAACTTAACTTAACTTAAGTTAACTTAACGTTTTTTACTGGATGAGGAGATTCTGCAGAATCTGTAGACAACCAATTTCTCATTATATCTGTGTGGACCTCCAACAACACAGGATCGACCAACAACTGGACCTCTATCAACTGGACCTCCAACAACACGATCAACCAACAACAGGATCGACCAACAACTGGACCTCCAACAACAGGATCGACCAACAACTGGACCTCTAACAACTGAGCTTCCAACATCTGGACCTCCAACATCTGGACCTCCAACATCTGGACCTCCAAGAACTGGACCTCCAACAACTGGACCTCCAACAACTGCACCTCCAACAACAGAATCGAATAACAACTGGACCGCCAACAACAAGATAGACCAACAACTGGACCTCTAACAACTGAACCTTCAACATCTGGACCTCCAACAACTGGACCTCTAACAACTGAATCTCCAACATCTGGACCTCCAACAACTGGACCTCCAACAACTGGACCTCCAACAACTGGACCTCCAACAACTGGGCCTCCAACAACTGGACCTCCAACAATTGAACCTCCAACAACTGGACCTCCAACAACCCCATGAACATACTGTATTCTTCTTCTTCTTCTTCTGCGTACGCAGTCAGACAGTAACCATTATTTTTTCGAAAAAAGCGGCGGTCATCCTGAGGCTGTCGCCACTGCCATAGAGCTTGTCTTGCAGTTCCACTGGTAATGGCCACATCTGCTCTCTCTGATCCTCGTATGTCGGGCAGTTCTGCAGCAGATGTTCAGCGGTCATTTTACCAGTACCGCACGGGCATGCGTCGGTACACCCTATCTTCAATTTGTTGAATAGGTGGTACCTCAGTCTGTTGTGGCCAGTGCGAAGTCTGAAGACAACGACCTGCTCTCTTCGGTTCAACTGGTAATAGGCATCGTTTTTGGTGTAACCAGTATGTTCGGTTTCCCATTTGGTCATGTATCTGGCTTTGATAAGCCGTTTTGACTCTTCGTACGTCATACTGGTATCTGTTTGTGGTAGTCTTGCACCTTCTTTTGCCAGTCTGTCTGCCTCCTCGTTGCCTTGGATGTTGCAGTGTGACGGACCCCACTGTACCACTACCCTTTTTGGTGCGGACTGCTGGCACAGTTTTTGCAGAGTGCTGCTCTTAAGTCATTAAGCTCAGTGTTTTTCTGGCTTTTTAGCGCTGTGACTACGGCGAGAGCATCTGTCAGCAGGACTATATGGCTCTAATTTTCACTGTGTGTCACCATTTCTTCCACTGCCGCCCTCTGTGCCTCTGCCTCCGCTCTGAAATTGCTTGTGTACTTACCAGTAGCGAATGACAGTGTTATTTTTCTGCCATTTGGTAGGTTCAGAAGTGCTCTTGCCCCTCCGTTCTGTGTTGTGTTTGTTACAGAACCGTCGGTGTATGCATGGGTCCAGTCCATGCTTGGGTAGCTTTTCGTTATGAAGCTTAGGGTAGTATCTCTCCTTTCTTTTTCAGTCTGGCAGTTTTTGTTTGCAATACCTGGTATATTTTCTACCACCTCTGGAAATATATCCTGCCTCCAGGTAGGTTTTCGTACAGTAGTGATGGGTTTTGGTGTTGTTAGTGCGTTTATGGGATCTTCGTGCATCTTTGCTTTGGCTATTTCTGCAAAGTTTCTCCGCTTTAGTTTCCCATTTCCCAAATTGTTTAGTCTCTGGTGCATTGGATGGTCGGTCAGTCTTCGGAGTTTCTCTGACTGCATCTGGGCTCTGCAGTCTCTTCTATCGGTCATGGATTGCAGTTTTGTAATCTTTTCAAGTTCTACGATTCGCGTTGACTTCATGCCACCTGTTATAACTCTCACTTCTTCTTAGCTTGACTCTAAGTCCATCTTTCCAGACTTTGTCAAATGCCTTTTCCAGATCCACCCAAACAGCTACTGTGTGTTTCTATGCCTGGTAGGCATCTTCTTTCTCCTGGGCTATGAGGATGACCTGGTCCTCAGTGGATCTGGGCTGTCTAAAGCCGGCTTGCTGTGGAATTAGTATTCGTTTTTCTTCCAGATGCCACATCAGTCTGGTGTTTATCATCCGTTCCATCAGCTTGCCGACACAGCTCAGTAGGCTTATGGGCCTGTATCCATTTGGATCTGTTTTGTCCTTTCCTGTTTTTGGTACTGGTACCAGTATTGCGTCTTTCCATGCCTGTGGTACAATTCCCCTTTTCCAGCTTTGGTTCAGGACCCATAGCAGTTTCTTCTTCGCTGTTTGGCCCAGCCCCATCAGCATTTCGTTTGTTATCCCGTCTTTTCCGGGAGATTTCCTTTTCTTAGTGTTCTCATAGCCTCTTCCATTTCGCGCATTGTTAGTTTGGCCATCATGGGCTCGTATTTATGTTTTCGTGTCCCTTTAGCTCTTCGCTAATGTCTGTATGCTTATCTGCAGGGACCTCGATGTGGTTTGCTCTGGCATAGTGATCGACAAAGGCGTTTGCGGCTTTCTTACCTGTGATCAAGTTCTCGCCCTGCTTGATAGTAATTTGTTTATTTGACGGGGTTTCGTCGTTCATGGCTCTGACTAGCTTCCATAGCTTGTTCCCGTCTTTGTCCAGGTTTAGACTTTCCGTTTTATTTTTCCAGCTTTCTCTTGCTGTTTGCTTGAGAGTGTGTTTGTACTTCGCCGCGGCGGCTTTGAGGGCGATGTTTGCCTCCATGGATTTTTCTCGCTCTGCCATGTTCCTAGCATTTGTTACTGCATCTTCCACTTTCTGCAACTCATCATTCCAGTAGGGCTTATAGTTTTTCCTAGCTCCTCTTGGGATGGTTTCAGTGGCGGCTTGCATTATTGCCTTGCTTAGGCTCTCTACCATGGGCTTCATTTTGGTGTTTCGTGTGTTGATGGTTTCACACAGCCCATCTGTCAGGATTGCAAATCTGTCCCAGTCGGCTCATTTGTAATTCCAACGTGGGAGCGGTTTTGTTTCCTGTGGGCCTACTTCCATGTCAATGGTTAGCCTGATCGGCCTGTGGTCGCTACCTGCCAGTTGGTTTAGCACCTGGCGGTCTATTTTATGGTGTATGTCCTGTGTGGAGAAGGCCAAATCTGGAGTCGAGGTGGTATGCCATGTTCTTGAATAGAAGCTAGGGCTATCCTCCGGCCTATTGATTAGGGAGAGATTTGCATCTATCTCCCAATCTTCCACTTCGTCACCTCTGCTGTCTGTGTCAGAGTATCCCCATCTCTCCGAGTGGCTGTTGAAATCTCCAAGTACTATGCAGTTGGAGTCTCTGACCTCCATACTCGAGAGCGATAGGTCTCTATTTGGTGGTCCGTACAGATTGAAAATGCGGAGCTTCGTCTCTTGAGCCATTATGTCAACTCCTACAATTTCTGCTTGTCCGGTGTGATTGACAGATACCGCGCTACTCGGTATGCTGTTTCTGGTCAGTATCAGGACCCCTCCTTTGTGGCCTTCTTTATCTAGACGGAAGGTCTGGTATCCTCTGATTGAGAATTTATGATTATTGTTGAGGTGCGTTTCCTGGATACATGCCACGTCAATCTTACCTTCATGCAGGTGGTGTGTTAGGGAAAGTTTTTTGTTAATGACTCCCTCCGCATTCCACTGTAGTATTTTGAGGGTCTTGAGGTTTTGACCAATAGAAGTTGCCCCATAGCCATGTGCCTTGACTCCACGACACATGGGTGGGTGACCACCAGTAGTCAAGGGTGGGCCCCTTCGAGGCGTGAGGCCCGGCACTATCGCTGCCTGGCGGGACTCCGCAGGATGAGCGCCATGCGTTTTTCTAATAGGTTGTACTGCCATCATACTGCGATTTACGTTGCACTGTTTTGTTAGGCTTGCGGCCCCGTGCATCCGATTACAACAGGCGTTTCTGTAGGGATTCCCTCCTTAGCCTTTGGCTGTCCCCAGCCTATCTGCAAGGCAGCAGTTGTTTATGATCAGAGTTGTCTCTCTTATGGAAGTTGTCTTACCAGACTATCGAGTCTTCACTACTCGTGTCTATAGGGTGCAATGATGATATGTGAGATGATATATGAGATGGACTGGTTTACCCGGAAGAGAGGCAGTCCAGTGTGTCTGTATCCCAGGATCGTCACGTCCTGCCAGAAACGTAGCATTTGCATGTGAGTGGGGTATCTCTTTCTCCCTTTATTTTCTTGGCTTCTATGCAGGGATGGTACGCCTAGCATTCCCCGCCACCTGGGGTGTTGACACAGTGGGGCAGGTGTGCAATGTCCGCTGGTCTGCATCTCTTCTGCCTCCAGCATGATAGTTATATGGCTGATAACGTACAGAGGTAGATATCGTAGCCGATGTGCATTTAGCCAGAGGACAAGCCTGGTAATGTCACAGAGATGTTGTTCGCCTGGTGTGCGGACAGCTCTCATGGTCATTAGTTGAGTCTCGACAGTTCACAGTGAGGTGGCTGCTCTACTGTTTTCGACACCCCGACCAGGTACTAAGTCTTTAGTTGGTGGTTTCGCACCCCATCGCCGTATAAGGTGAGTATCAAGCAGTTGTCCGCCCGCTTTGATCGGCGGACGGCAAGGACCTCTTGCTGCGGCTCTACCGGATATGGCTGGGGCGCAAGCCCCAGGTCCCGAGCATGTAGGAGCCTCCCATTGCAGTGGTGCTGAGATTTTGGGCGGGATTGCGGCTTACAAGGGTTCGGCCGTAATCCCCCACATGGTAGCCTCGCGCCATTGGCTTATCAGCCTGGTACGTGAACCAAAGTGTCTGCGGCTCCTCTCGATATGAGCTGGTTTTCCGTAGCAACGCCCTGTCATTAGTAGGGTAAAACTGACCTGTCTTCAGATGGTCTATTTCCAGCCCCCGTTCACTATTTGGTCAGACGAATGTATTGAGGGCTTTTGTTTGTCAATGACCAGGTATTTGAAATCTGCGGTTTCTGCGGGGTTAAACACGATTTCCGTAGCGTTCTTTCATTAGAGTGTTTGAGAGCTGACTTGTCTTCCGTGAGTCTAATACCAGCGTACGTTTATTTTTAGACCCAAACGGTAGTGCTCTCAATTTGTCAGTCGTTCTACAGTATTGGCGTGTTCAGTCAAATAAAGCCGCAGGTTCCACTCCTGGTGGTGCCCTTCCGTCAATTCTTTTAGCGAGACAATCAAGTTACTTAGAGGGTGGCCCCAGATTTTCGAGGGTCTAATTCCAGCACATGTTCACTATTAGACCCCTCTTTTTGACCGTCATTCTACAGTATTGGCGTGTTAAGTTAATTTAAGCCTCAGGCTCCACTCCTGATAGTGCTCTTCCGTCAATTCCTTTGTCAGAACACTCGATGCAAACCAACCGAGCCACAGGGGGCATAACCCCAGATTTCTGAGGGTCTAAATCCAGCACCAGTTCCATATTAGACCCCAGAAAAGTGGTCTCGGCATGTCAATCATTTCAGTGTTGGCCGTGTTGAGTCAAATTAAGCCGCAGGCTCCACTTCTGGTTGTGCCCTTCCGTCAATTCCTTTAAGTTTCAGCTTTGCAACCATATTTCCCCCGGAACCCAAACACTTTGGTTTCCCGGAAGCTGCCCGCAGAGTCATCGAAGCAACTCCTGCGGATCGCTAGTCGGCATCGTTTATGGTCAGAACTACGACGGTATCTGATCGTCTTCGCGCCTCTGACTTTCGTTCTTGATTAATGAAAACATTCTTGACGAATGCTTTCGCAGTAGCTCGTCTTGCGGCGATCCAAGAATTTCACCTCTAACGCCGCAATACGAATGCCCCCGTTTGTCCCTGTTAATCATTACCTCCAGTTCCGAAAACCTACAAAATAGAACCGAGGTCCTATTCCATTATTCCATGCACCATTATTCAGGCAGCCGAGGCCTGCTTTGAACACTCTAATTTTTTCAAAGTAAACGCGCCGGCCACCCAGGACGCTCAGCGAAGAGCACCCTCTCCGGAATCGAACCCTGATTCCCCGTTACCCGTTACAAACATGGTAGGCATGTCACGTACCATCGACATTTGATAGGGCAGACATTTGAAAGATGCGTCGCCGGCATGAGGCCATGCGATCAGCACAAAGTTATCCAGAGTCACCAGTGGGGACGCCGCAACCCCGCGAGGGGAAACGACGATTGGTTTTGAACTAATAAAAGCGCTCTTTCCGCGAGGGTCGGAGCTTGGTAAGCATGTATTAGCTCTAGAATTGCCACAGTTATCCAAGTAGGATCGTGTCATCTAAGGAACCTCGACTGATTTAATGAGCCATTCGCGGTTTCACCGTGAGACAGTGTGAACTTAGACATGCATGGCTTAATCTTTGAGACAAGCATATGACTACTGGCAGGATCAACCAGATATCTGTCGGAGACGTACGTACAGCACACACCGGTCGGCGGAGGAAGGGTGTGTAAAAAGCCTCACTGGAACGGCCGCAGGGACCGACTGACGGGACGGACGGACGGTTGTTCCACCCGTCCCTCACTCCGTCGACCTAGGACCGCCTGACAGGGGCCTCCCACACGCACCAGACGACCGACCGACCGGGTTCGCTCGAGGAGGGATGGCAGCGCTCTGTGCAGAACGGATCCCAACGACCTCGGCGATGAATTTCACTGGGACTAGAGACAATTTGGCCTGCCGGCCTGCCCTTCTCCGTAGGAGAACGCAGAGCCTCGAGGCAACGATTCCTGCTTTCCATTTGCCGGTCACAAGCTCTTTGCGAGAGTCGGACCACCAGCGAGACGTACTGTCGAGCTCTGCTATAAGCCTTAGATAAATCACCACGGACGGACCACGTTTCCTGATACGGACCAGACGAGCGCACCTCGGTGGAGGAGCCGCTACAACAAACCGCACCCAATTCGCTCTACGGGGAAAGGCAGGCGAGCGTTTTCCGCAAGCCCGCGCTATCGCTCCGCCTGGCGGGACTGAGATCGCTTTACGAACACTGGTTGAAATTGAATCGCTGCGGCGAGACAACTACCCCAGATATACTGTATTCAAAAGATGGTTCTCCACTACTGACTACCTAAGACCCAATCTACCAGCTGCTGGAGAGAGCACGTGAACTACGTCTGCCCATATGTCTAGTGTTTAAAGACTATGACAAGACCTTCGACAGTTTTGAGATCGATGCCGTAATAAATGCCCTAAGAAACCAGGGCTTAGCAGAAAATGACCGAGGAAATAAAAGTAGTCTGCAGTACGGACATTACTCTGTACCACCGCCCAATAACTGTTCCATTAGCAAGAGGAGTGCGGCTGGGCGACACAATTTCTCCAAAGCTGTTCACAGCGGCGCTTGAGGGCATCTTCCAACAGCTCAGTGGGGACGATAGAGGCATACATATAGATGGGGAAAGACTCACCCACCTACGCTTTGTGGACGACATTGTGCTCATCAGCCACACCACTGAGGAGGCCCAACCTCACTGAACGAACTAGATAAGGTCGGTCAAGTGTCAGACTACGGATGAACAAAAAGACAACGCAATGTCTCCGAATCCCTTTCAGCCGCAAATTCGAGGATGACAGACCATTTATTTTGATAAGACAAAGAGCCCATTTGTTTTGATAAGACAATGACGCCATTTATACTGATAAGACAAAGAGACCATTTATATTGATAAGACACGGGGACAATTTATATTGATAAGACAAAGAGACCATTTATATTGATAAGACACGGGGACAATTTATATTGATAAGACAAAGAGACCATTTACATTGATAAGACAAAGAGACCATTTACATTGATAAGATAAAGAGACCATTTATATTGATAAGATAAAGAGACCATTTACATTGATAAGATAAAGAGACCATTTATATTGATAAGACAAAGAGATCATTTATATGTATAACACAATATTGAATGTCGACTAACTAACGCAATATCACCTGCGCAGGCTTCGTGGTTTCCTTGACAACTACACATCCGAGGTCAGCCTGAACAACACAGACGGTCAGGTGAACATCACTTCGGCAGAGTTCTACGTGCAGGCGATTACCTTACACAAATTCTTGGAGTCTTACAATAACACAATCCCTTTTGAACCACAGAGTGAGGTATCTAACCATGTACTGTAAAGGCCCGAATATAGTGTGGTGTTTTTAACCCTCCTTTCAAAAGGATAATATAGAGAAAAGTAAAGAATTGACATTTAATATTTTGAATACCACGAATAGGATGATAGATACACTATTTATTTCTATATTATTACCAATGCCAATCTTGATATTTACTACCACCCTACAATAAGATCCAGAGCTGTGAGATGCGCTGTGTGAGAAGTGCAGCCGGAAAGACAATCCTTGACCGAATTCGTAACAGCACGCTGAGGAGACAGCTGGGACAAATCAAGTTAGTGCCTCTCAACAAATCAAGTGGTTTAGTCATTTAGTCAGAAGGCATTATGACCGGCCTGCAGTGAGAGCATATCATATGCATGTCTCCGGTCCACGAGCAAGAGGAAGACCGTGACGTCGATGAATCGAGGGTGTCTCTAACACTCTCAGGAAGTTACACTTAACGACAGCACACCCATCCCACTTGGCGATAACAACAAATCTACACCTTCTACCTCTCTACGACGCTCTGTGTGGCAAGAGCACTAGGGCAGAAGAAGAAGAAGAAGAAGAAGAAGAAGAAGAAGAAGAAGAAGAAGAAGAAGAAGAAGAAGAAAACCATACAAATTAGTAAATGAAGAATTAGCGAAAATTGAAACTTTTACATACATCGGAATAAAAACTAAGACGCTTGTCAGGTCAGGCACAACATACTGACTATTATTATTATTTTATTTTTATTATTATTATTATTATTATTATTATTATTGCTTATCGCAAGCGAGGATGGCCACAACAACAGACGGTTTTGTCTTGATGATGTAACTTGTGCTGTATTTGGATTATAGTGAGGTAGTTAATGCGCTGGGCATCAATCTCACTCTCGGATCAAGACGCTGAGCAGTCCGTGAGCTGCTGTGGTCATCGACCCATAGCTGACTGCTAGCGTCAGGGCCAGCGAACCAGAACTGACTGCTAGCGTCAGGGCCAGCGAACCAGAACTGACTGCTAGCGTCAGGGCCAGCGAACCAGAGCTGCCAACACCCTTCTACACCTCCACGCGGTGATCCTGGATAACAGGCTGCAGCAGGGTAGACTGGCTAAGGAGAAGGGATCGAAAAGAGAATGCTAATCTGGTACTCAAAAAAATTATTGCTGAAGTTGGATGTGTTGGACCGGAAGGTGCAAATATCGCTGTAAACTACGACACAACGTATTCCGTTCTCTGGACTACATTCTGCTACTTAAGCCCTTTCAGGGTTTGGTAGCGGGAGATTGAGAACGAACGAAGCCAAGCCAAACTGTCAGTGTCAAGCAAAATATACTGATCAGACATGTTAGTCAGGGTCCAGCAAAATATACTGATCAGACATGTTAGTCAGGGTCAAGCAAAATATTCTGATCAGACATGTTAGTCAGGGTCAAGAAAAATATACTGATCAGACATGTTAGTCAGGGTCAAGCAAAATATACTGATCCGACATGCTAGTCAGGGTCAAGCACAATATACTGATCAGACATGTTAGTCAGGGTCAAGCAAAATATACTGATCAGACATGCTAGTCAGGGTCAAGCAAAATATACTGATCAGACATGTTAGTCAGGCTCAAGCAAAATATACTGATCAGACATGTTAGTCAGGGTCAAGCAAAATATACTGATCAGACATGTTAGTCAGGGTCAAGCAAAATATACTGATCAGACATGTTAGTCATGGTCAGGCACAACATAATTGTCAAGATCGTCACCTCGGACTTCTAGTAGCCCTCCCTGGAAACGGGCTGTTTTCATGGCAGTCTCGCTAACGAGGTGAGGGATCGACGTGATCCCTGTATCAGTCAGTGACACGTAGATGAAGCAAAGCTTAGCACGAACGCCTGGAGGACTCCGGTTCCACCTTCATCAGCACGCTCGGGATGTGAGGAAAGCTACTGCAACCCACCATTTCTTCTTCTTCTTCTTCATAGTACGCAGTCAGACATCAACCTTTTATTTGTTCGAAAAAAGCAGCGGTCATCCTGAGGCTGTCGACACTGCCATAGAGCTTGTCTAGTGTTGCCACTGGTGATGGCCACATCTGCTCTCTCTGATCCTCGTATGTCGGGCAGTTCTGCAGCAAATGCTCAGCGGGCATTTTCCCGGTACCATACGGGCATTTGTCAGTGCCACCTATCTTCAATTTGTTGAATAGGTGGTACCTCAGTCTATTGTGGCCTCTGCGGAGTCTGAAGACCACAACCTGCTCTCTTCTGTTCAACTGGTAATAGGCATCGTTTTTTGTGTAGCCAGTATGTTCGGTTTCCCATTGGGTCATGTATCTAGCTCTAATAAGCCGTTTTGGCTCTTCGTATGTCATACTAGTATCTGGTTGTGGTAGTCTTGCACCTTCTTTTGCCAGTCTGTCTGCCTCCTCGTTGCCTTGGATGTTGCAGTGGGATGGGACCCACTGTACCACTACCCTTTTTGGTGCGGCCTGCTGGCATAGTTGACAGAGTACTGCTCTTAAATAATTAAGTTCAGTATTTTTCTGGCTTTTTAGTGCTGTGACTACGGCAAAGGCATCTGTAAGCAGGACTATGTGGCTTTCATTCCTTTTACCTGTCACCATTTCTTCCACTGCCGCCCTCAGTGCCTCTGCCTCCGCTCTGAAATTGCTTGTGTATTTTCCAGTAGCGAATGACAGTGTTATTTTTCTGCCATTTGGTAGGTTCAGAAGTGCTCCTGCCCCTCCGTTCTGTGTTGTGTTTGTTACAGAACCGTCGGTGTATGCATGGGTACAGTCCATGCTTGGGTAGTTTTTCGTTATGTAGCTCAGAGTAGTATCTCTTCTTTCTTTTTCAGTCTGGCAGTTTTTGTTTCCAATACCTGGTGTATTTTCTACCATCTCTGGAAATATATGTTGCCTCCAGGTAGGTTTTCGTACAGTAGGGATGGGCTTTGGTGTTGTTAGTGCGTTCATGGGGTCTTCGTGCATCTTTTCTTTTGCTATTTCTGCAAAGTTTCTCCGCTTTAGTTTCCCATTTCCCAAATTGTTTAGTCTCTGGTGCATTGGATAGTCAGTCAGTCTTCGGAGTTTCTCTGATTGCTGCTGAGCTCTGCAGTCTCTTCTGTCGGTCATGGATTGCAGTTTTATAATCTTTTCAAGTTCTACAATTGGCGTTGACTTCATGCCTCCTGTTATAACTCTCATGGCTTGGTTTTGGAGTTTGCTAATTTTATCGAAGTTCGCCTTTGCTGCTGTTGTCCATGCCGCAATGCCATACTCGAGAACTGGTCTCACTCTTCCAGTGTACAGTTTCTTTAGTATACTTTCGTCTGCTCCCCAGCTTGTGCCAGCAAGTTTCCTCATGATTGCCATTTTTTCTCTGGCTCTCATTCGGTTTCTCTCGATCTGACTGTTCCTTGTCATGAGCCGATCAAATGTGACTCCCAGGTAGTTTGCAACCCACGACTTAATTTCCTTTCCAGGGCCCACAAAAGAGTAACCTACTCATTGTGGGCATTGACAAACAACAACAACCTCTTCCATTGCCCCACCTACAAGCAGGACTGATTCTTTGCTTGCGTTTTAATTCACACCAAACAGAATCCGCCGGGTTTCCATCGCACGTAAAGGGATATTCCATTTCAGGTTAAAGGCAGAAAAAGTGAATATAATTACATTTGTTGTAAATAAGAAAGGACAGATACATATGGAAGTGTAGAAAATATGGTTACATTCTGTTTTGCGAACGGTTAGAGATATGGTTATGGTTAAGGTTATATTTCAGTCCTGTTTAAGTGCCATCTTCGCATCGAAGGTCGGCTGCAATGGATCTTCAGTGTATCTCTTCCCACAATGGTGCAATCTGACAGTCTTTTTCCAGTCCATCCCCTGATGTTATCCGCCCACTTAAAACGTCTGCCTCTTGAACGACTGCCTACCACCCTACCCTCCAGTATGGTCTTCAACAAAGAAGTGTGTCTGGTTATATGACCAAATTAACGTAACTGTCTAGCCCTGATTTCGGTCATTAATTCTCTTTTCACCTCCAACTTTTTCAATACCTCCAAATTTGTTCTCTTCTCTTTCCAAGAAAAGCGACCCAATCTTCTATATACCCACATTTTGAAGGCTTCGATACATTTTTCCAACTTGTTATTCATTGTCCATGTTTCTGCTCCATAAAGCAGTGACGGTAGTTATATTTAGAGTAAGTGTTATGGTTAGGTTTAGGATTATGATTAGGGTTATGGTTTAGAACTAGGTTAAGGTTCGGATAAAGGTTAGGGTCAGATAACATGGTCGTTATTACATCGTCTGACAGCATAGACAATGCCATGCTGCTGTAGAAACTGGATGCTACTCTCCTTATTATCGACCAACAGATTCCACAAATTCCTTGTTAAGACGGCAGGAACAAGCGGTAGTAGAAATTCTAGTATGTTCTCGCAAAATGTTTGAGACCCCGCAACAGTTAAAAAGTGGACTAATCTGTGACGTCACTACCTCAAATTATGGACTAAAAATATGCATTTCTTTGGTTTGGGGTGAATTAAGACGCAAGTACCGCGTTGATTTGAAACAATTTGGTTTTCTTCATGTTAATGTATTTACTTGCTTCCCTGAAAGGGACTTATTGTATTTGTCTTCAGCTGAATGTTACAATCAAGATACCACAGGAAATGATTGACGAAATCTCTAATGGAACTTCCGGTACAAATACCAGAATCCAGTTTATTGTGTACAGGCGGTCTCAGCTCTTCGTTCCCTATTCGGGCTTCCCAAACGACTCAGCCTACGTGGATCGTCAGCGGGTCATCTCTGCAACAATCACAGGGCACAAGTTGAGCCCTTTAAGACAGCAATTGGAGATCCAATTTCCCAGTATCGAGGTACAGTGTATTCGGTATGCGATGTAACGGTAGATATTGTGGTGGAAGGTGAAGTGTTAGAACACGATTTCTTAATTTATATTCTGCGGAACCATTTGGGTTCCGTAGAAGGTCATTAGCGTTCCTGAAAGGTCACTAGGTCTTCTGCGAAGGGTCACTAAGGTTCCCCTAAAGGTCACTAATGGTTCCCCAAAGATCAGTAGGTGTTTCGCGAAAGATCACTAGGGCTTCCCGAAAGGTCAGTAGGGGTTCTCCTGAAGGTCAGTAGGGATTGCCTGAAAGGTCAGTAATGGTTGCTCGAAAGGTCAGTAGGGGTTCCAAGAAAAATCAGTAAAAGGTTCCCCAAAATCTCAGTAGGGGTTCTTCGACAGGTTAATATATGTTCTTCAAAATGTCATTAGGGGTTCCATGAAAGATCAGTAGGTGTTCTCAGATAGATCAATAGCGGTGCTCCAAAAGGTGAGTATGGGTTCCATGAAAGGTCAGTAGGTGTTCTCAGATAGATCAATAGCGGTGCTCCAAAAGGTGAGTATGGGTTCCATGAAAGGTCAGTAGGTGTTCTCAGATAGATCAATAGCGGTGCTCCAAAAGGTGAGTATGGGTTCCATGAAAGGTCAGTAGGTGTTCTCAGATAGATCAATAGCGGTGCTCCAAAAGGTGAGTATGGGTTCCATGAAAGGTCAGTAGGTGTTCTCAGATAGATCAATAGCGGTGCTCCAAAAGGTGAGTATGGGTTCCATGAAAGGTCAGTAGGTGTTCTCAGATAGATCAAAAGCGGTGCTCCAAAAGGTGAGTATGGGTTCCATGAAAGGTCAGTAGGTGTTCTCAGATAGATCAATAGCGGTGCTCCAAAAGGTGAGTATGGGTTCCATGAAAGGTCAGTAGGTGTTCTCAGATAGGTCAATATCAGTGCTGAAAAAGGGGAATATGGGTTCCATGAAAGGTCAGTAGGGATTACTCTAAATGCCAAAAGGGGTTCCCCCGAAAGGTCAGCAGAGGTTCTCCAAAATTGCAGCAAAGGTTCCTCGAAATGCCAGGACGAGTTCAGCAAAAGCTCATAATAAAACACAAGTATGCTTTTAATTTTATAAACAATGATGCAGCTTTGGGTACGGTACTTGCATTTTAATTCACACCAAACAGAGTTTCTAGGATTTAGCTTGCAGCGGGACATCCCATTTAGGGCTACAGGGAGGACAGGTCGATATAATTTTATTTCAAATAAATAAGTAAAGACTTAGATAAAGATAGAAGTGTTGCAATCAATCTTAAGGACTAGGGTTAGACTGCAAAAAAGGATGCATGTCAGATGTTGAGATCAGCAGTATATAAACAGAATGATCTGCCAGTAGGCCATGCGTGAGCCTTGTAGCCTAGCGCCTTGGCTTACAGGGATATCCTCCCAACATTGTACCTGTCGACATCTTCATCTATCCTATCGTTCATTTAAGGACATCACCCATAGCATGGTTGTTATTACATCGTCTGACAGCGTGGATAATTTCAATCCGCTGTAGAAACTGGATGCTACTCGTCTTATCGTGGATCAACTTTGACAGATTCCAAAAACCCATAGCTAAGATGGCAGGAATAACTGGATGCTACTCGTCTTATCGTGGATCAACTTTGACAGATTCCAAAAACCCATAGCTAAGATGGCAGGAATAACTGGATGCTACTCGTCTTATCGTGGATCAACTTTGACAGATTCCAAAAACCCATAGCTAAGATGGCAGGAATAACTGGATGCTACTCTTCTTATCGTGGATCAACTTTGACAGATTCCAAAAACCCATAGCTAAGATGGCAGGAATAACTGGATGCTACTCGTCTTATCGTGGATCAACTTTGACAGATTCCAAAAACCCATAGCTAAGATGGCAGGAATAACTGGATGCTACTCGTCTTATCGTGGATCAACTTTGACAGATTCCAAAAACCCATAGCTAAGATGGCAGGAATAACTGGATGCTACTCGTCTTATCGTGGATCAACTTTGACAGATTCCAAAAACCCATAGCTAAGATGGCAGGAATAACTGGATGCTACTCGTCTTATCGTGGATCAACTTTGACAGATTCCAAAAACCCATAGCTAAGATGGCAGGAATAACTGGATGCTACTCTTCTTATCATAGACCAACGTTGACAGATTCCAGATATTTCGTTACTAAGACGGCAGGAATAACTGGATGGAGAAGTGGCAAGAGATCGAGTTTCAAGGTCCCAAAGATACCGTACAGAAACCGAATGTGTTGGGCCGAAATACGCAGATATCGCAGCTTCGGTGTAAACTACCACATAACAACGCTTTGCCCTTTTCAGGTCAAAACGCCGAAGAAGGTTAATAAGAAAATAATACTTGAATCCTGGCATTCTTCTTCTTCTTCTTCTTCTTTTTCTTCGTTCTTTCACAATCTCCCACTACCAAACCCTGAAAGGGTAAGTAGCAGAATGTAGTCCAGAGAACGGAATGCGTTGTGTTGTAGTTTACAGCTTGGCTGCCATATTTGCACCTTTCGGTCCAACACATCCGACTTCAGCAAGCATTTTTTTAGTACCGGGTTAGCATTCCCTCTTCGATCCCTTCTCCTTAGCCAGTCTGCCCTGCTGCAGCCTGTTATCCAGGATCACCGCGTGGAGGTGTAGAAGGGTCTTGGCAGCTATGGTTCGCTGGCCCTGACGCTAGCAGTGAGCTATGGGTCACTGATCACTGCAGCTCATGCGCTGCTCAGCATCTTGATCCCGAATCCTGGCATTCAATCAGGCAGAGTTTCCTGATGCCAGGTAGCCAAAGCGGCTTCAATCTGTGTCTGTCCTTCGTCCTGGAGTACGATGATGGTCCAAATGTGTGGTGCAGGGCATCTCTCCATCTTGTTTGTGGGTGGCCAAGTGGGCAGTTGTAGTTGTATTTCCACCAGAAGGGCAACCTCCTCATCCATCTATCGTCAGTCATGCCACACGGCCGGCCCATCTGTACTTTCGCATGAACGAAGAGTCAACGACATCCCGGAACTCTGGTCGTTAATGTCGGTATCTGGGATATGGTATCTTAAAGAGATATGTACGACTCTTCGCTCCATTGTTCTTCCGGTAAATTGAACAATTCCGATTTTAAAATTCGATCACAGTCATAAACTGCCAATAGATTACCTTTACATATATTAGAATATTACTATTGTTATTGTTATATTAATTATGACTTTCGATTTTCAAAACTACTGAAGCCATTAACGGGAAATAATCGTGTACACATTTTATTTGCTTGTTAATTCCCTTTCAATTGCCATTTTGTTTTCATTTCAGCCTGGACGCGCCCACTATTGTGTCTTCTGGGATGCGAACAGTTAAGACCTCTTTATTAATCTGATGGCTTTCTTAAGACACATGTTGGATGTTCTTGTTACGGAACTTCAAACATCATTCAAACTGTTTACTGTTTTTTATTATATTTTTTCGTGGTCACTTTTACATCGTTTTTTCACGCATTGCTGTTCAGATTAAGGTGGAAGGACAAAGGGCCTACCTCTGACGTTATTAGCAAGTCAAACATTTTGACCATCCATATGCCAGGTAAGATAGACGGTGCTATACGATGAGCTTGGAACAGGCAAGACTCTCATCAGAAGGACAGGAGAAACGCTACAAAGAATCAATGAAAGTGTTTCTAAAAATCTTCAACACTGATGTCACTTCCTTGGAGTTGTGGGCTCATTACCGCTCTACATAGCGCACTAGCATCACCAAAGGTGCTCAGATCGTAGAGCGAAACTCCGTAGTCGAGGTTCAGAGAAAATGTACAACCCGAAAAAACAGAACGAGTAACCAATCCACAGTCGACTCCTCACATATGTGCCCCTGATGTGGCATAGTTTGCCGTGCCAGGGCTGCTCTTTAAAGTCATTCAAGAACAGATTTCGCAACACAAGTCTGATGCTGTCCCCATCTTCACCTGCGATGGCCAACTATTATTATTAATATTATTTTTATTATTATTATAATTATTATTATTGTTATCCGCAGCTGTCTTCATGTCGGCATAGGTTGGTACGTTAATGTCTCTGAGATATAAAGGAGAGTCTTGGTCCTCCCCTTCCACTTTTCCCTTGGATCTTGCCATCTAGTATCTTCTGTAGAATACTTTCATGTCTCATACTGTATCTCCCAGCTAACTCAATTTTTGTCCCTGTATCATTATCAATATTTGTCTTTGCGCGCCTACGTCAGAGGGAACATGGTCACTGGATCTTCTTTCTGTTAACTCGTTCTTTCCACTCCGGTAGCACCACATTTCAAATGCTCCCAAATTGGGGTCAACTTTCAGCCCCATAGAGTGTAATTGACCATTTATGAGTAATGAATATTATTCTCCTCAGTTCTGTCCTGTCTTCTTTGAAGCCCTTTTTTGCCATTTGCAATCCGTCTCTTAATGTCTGTCTCATTGTGGACATATTCTGTTATGGTTTGCCCTATATAAACTTTTGCACTTGTTCGATTATACGTTACCAATATTACACATCATATTACAAAGACCTGCGAATCATTTCGTTTTTGTTTCTCTTATTTGAGTATCAAGATTCTGAGCTGTGCATGAGCTGTAGTAAGATGGGGCTTTAGTTGTATATTGCACCAAATCCTCACACTAGGTAAAGCCTTATTCAGTACATTGTACCTAACCCTCACACGAGGTGGAGCCTTATTCAGTACATTGCACCGAATCCTCACACTAGGTGAAGCCTTATTCAGTACATTGTACCTAACCCTCACACGAGGTGGAGCCTTATTCAGTACATTGCACCAAACCCTCACACTAGGTGAAGCCTTATTCAGTACATTGTACCTAACCCTCACACGAGGTGGAGCCTTATTCAGTACATTGCACCGAATCCTCACACAAGGTAAAAAAGCCGTATTCAGCACATTGCACCGAACCCTAATACAAGGTAAAAAAGCCCTATTCAGTACATGCACCAAACCCCTACACGAGGTGGAGCCTTGGTCAGTACGTTCCACCAAACCATCACACGAGGTCGAGCCTTGGTCAGTACGTTCCACCAAACCATCACACGATGTGGAGCCTTGGTCAGTACGTTCCACAAAACCATCAACGAGGTGGAGCCTTGGTCGGTACGTTCCACCAAACCCCCACACGATGTGGAGCCTTGGTCAGTACGTTCCACCAAACCCCCACACGAGGTGGAGCCTTGGTCAGTACGTTCCACGAAACCATGACACGAGGCAAAGCTTCGGTCAATATGTTGCATCTGACCCTTCCATCAGTATTTCCATCCATTTATCTGTGATATCTTGCTTGGTAAAAACGAAGCTGATGAAAATATCAACCTACTTGAATTTGTCTAACTCTCTGAATAGGCCAATTGTTATTTATAAGTTGTATTTGGTTGTTGCAGATTCTAGTTGGTCAACGACAGGAATGACGTGGCTGACGTCTGCGTCTGACGCCAATACTGTTACATGCTTGTCCAATCATCTGACGAGTTTCGCTGTCCTTCTGGTGAGGATCAATATCATGTTGTTGGCGATGATGGTATGATGATGATGATGGTGTTAGTGATATCGTTGTTGTTGTGAATGCCCACACTGAGTAGGTTACTCTTTTGTGCGCCCTGAAAAGGGCGTTAAGTGATGGGTTGCAGTAGCTTTCCTCACATCCCGAGCGTGCTGATGAAGGTGGACCAGGATCCTCCAGGCCGTTGTGCTATGCATGGCGTCATCTGCGTGTCGCTCACTACCACGGAAATCACGGTGAACCTCACCTTGTTAGCCAGACTGTTGTCCTCGACAACAGCCCGTTTCCAGGACGACCAAAGAGGAGGTCAGGTGTGGGTCTTGGCCAGTATATTTTTCTTGACCCTGGCTAACTTTCTCTGATCAGTGTGTTTTGCCTGACCAACGGTAGCCTCATCGTCTCATCAGGTGAGAGTCTTGACCAGACGGTAGCCTCATCGGCCCATCAGGTGAGAGTCTTGACCAGACGGTAGCCTCATCGTCCCATCAGGTGAGGGTCTTGACCAGACGGTAGCCTCATCGTCCCATCAGGTGAGGGTCTTGACCAGACGGTAGCCTCATCGTCCCATCAGGTGAGGGTCTTGACCAGACGGTAGCCTCATCGTCCCATCAGGTGAGAGTCTTGACCAGACGGTAGCCTCATCGTCCCATCAGGTGAGGGTCTTGACCAGACGGTAGCCTCATCGTCCCATCAGGTGAGGGTCTTGACCAGACGGTAGCCTCATCGTCCCATCAGGTGAGGGTCTTGACCAGACGGTAGCCTCATCGTCCCATCAGGTGAGAGTCTTGACCAGACGGTAGCCTCATCGTCCCATCAGGTGAGGGTCTTGACCAGACGGTAGCCTCATCGTCCCATCAGGTGAGAGTCTTGACCAGACGGTAGCCTCATCGTCCCATCAGGTGAGGGTCTTGACCAGACGGTAGCCTCATCGTCCCATCAGGTGAGGGTCTTGACCAGACGGTAGCCTCATCGTCCCATCAGGTGAGGGTCTTGACCAGACGGTAGCCTCATCGTCCCATCAGGTGAGAGTCTTGACCAGACGGTAGCCTCATCGTCCCATCAGGTGAGGGTCTTGACCAGACGGTAGCCTCATCGTCCCATCAGGTGAGAGTCTTGACCAGACGGTAGCCTCATCGTCCCATCAGGTGAGAGTCTTGACCAGACGGTAGGCTCATCGTCCCATCAGGTGAGAGTCTTGACCAGACGGTAGCCTCATCGTCCCATCAGGTGAGAGTCTTGACCAGACGGTAGCCTCATCGTCCCTAGAGACATCAATAATGATGATGTTGTCAGTAATGATGATGTTGTCAGTAATGATGATGTTGTTATGATGATGATGTTGTCAGTAATGATGATGTTGTCAGTAATGATGATGTTGTCAGTAATGATAATGTTGTCAGTAATGATGATGTTGTCAGTAATGATGATGTTGTCAGTAATGATGGTGTTGTTATGATGATGATGTTGTCTGTAATGATGATGTTGTTATGATGATGATGTTGTCAGTAATGATGGTGTTGTTATGATGATGATATTGTCAGTAATGATGGTGTTGTTATGATGATGATGTTGTCAGTAATGATGATGTTGTCAGTAATGATGATGTTGTTATGATGATGATGTTGTCAGTAATGATGATGTCAGTAATGATGATGTTGTCAGTAATGATGGTGTTGTTATGATGATGATGTTGATGATTATGTTAATGATAATGATGTTAAAGATGGTGGGGTTCATGATGCTGAGGATGATCCTGTGAATGATGATGGTGTTGATAAGGATTTTTGTGATGTTGTTGTTATTATGCCTCCTGCCAGGTAGCCGATGACTATCCACGGTACGTTTTTTTGTTTCAAGTTTTACTTAATGTTCCTTATTGTGCCTGGGGGAACCTGGGTTGCGTATTGGATACGAATTTCATTACTTTTAGAATTTTACACGGGCAGTTGCTAACAGCCAACACTTTTCGATCTTAAACTGTCGAGGGTTCTTCTGTGAGCGTGGGATCTCCAATTTATTTCGTCACCATTCACTATGACTATGGGCTGGTCCCACTCCCTTGAGATCAAGGAGCTATTGCAACTTGTGGTATTTGATAATGCACCGCTTCGAGCTTCAGTTGAAGGATAGTCAAGCGCCTTTACTTCACAACTAAATCAACTTTATATGTAAACACGAGTGACAATAATTAAGTAATCGCAATTTGATTAATAACATTTTACAAGAGTACGAATCGGAAATTTGTTTCACTTTTCGATATAGTCCACATGTTTGACAACACACTATGTCCACATGACCACCGTCTTGTTGATGCTCTCTGGAAAAAAAAATGTCCGTGGGCCTTTAAGCAATTTGACACCGCCACCATTACCTCGCTGTCAGCTGCATTGGGCCCTATTTGCTACACAATTTCCTACTTAGGTGGTCACCGCGGACAATTCTGTGCGCAACGCCATGACTCGTGTTGAAATCTACGGTAATTTCATCATTAGTGACTTGTTTGTTGCCACAGATTAGCTGGTCGATCTGCTGTTTCACTGTGTCAGTTGCCTTGCTTGCTGGTCTCCCACGCCGTGGTTCATCAATGACGTTTTGTCTTATGTTTTGAAAATGTTTTACCCATTCATGCACTCTTCTAACTCAAGCAACTGTCTCCATACTGAACCTTCATTCTTATGTAGATTTCAGAAGGTTTCACACCTTCTGACCATAACAAACGAATAACGCCTCGCTGCTCTTCTGCGGTGCAAACCAACATTGGGATGGCCAATTGGTGTTGTACACTATATTGCGCTTGCGCACACTGCTCGATGGCCACATTTCCTGCATAGAACATGGCTAAAGAGCCATTTTGTGTCATGAAATAAGATTTGTTGTTGCACATACTCTTTAGACAAGACAAAACATAGATTGGCAGGTCACATGTTACGATGAAACGATGGTCTATGGAGCACAGCGACAGCACTCTGGTATCAACCGAGGCAAGAAGAAACCGCTGGAAAAACCTGCAATGCGTTGGTCAGACTCCCTTGCTATACGCCGCAATATCCGAGATGCCTCTAGTGGAGTTCTTATCACACACTGGACTTCAGTGACATAAGATAGGGTCCAAGATAGACCAAGTTGAGATCAGCAACAACGCTGGGGAACGGGTCATCAAGATCAAACTCTTCTACGCATTTTATAATAAAATTGTGGCTTAATGACTGAACCTCGTGTATTCCTATGAGAACGTGTGGTTTGGGGTTGATTCTATCAAAAACGTGACTTTGTACATCTACTTGGACCACACACTTACGAACTTTCCTAAATCTCGAGAGATCTCACGAAGTCACGCATCAGAATGGTTCAGCTTCATTTACACCAGGCCTACATTTCAACAGATTACTGGATTACTGACGACCCGTTCCTCAGATGCGGTTACGCCGCTGCGGGTCCCAACTTTGTTTTCATTATCTTCTGTCTTGGGCCACGGTGGACCAGAGGATGAACCGTTTCCCATCTGAAGCATTGTAGATATTGTTTCTGAGTTCGAGGGAGTCGGCCCATGGCATAGGTGGTTTTCCCCGTGGTCGTCTTCTGTCTCGCTGTACTCCAACGGTCATCAGTTCTCCGGAGAAGGTGACCAGCCCAGCAATATTTTATCTTGTTTGCGTGTGTAACTGCCTCCTTGACCAATGACATCTGCCGTACGTCAGTGTTGTAAAGACCTTTCAAACGTTGGTTGTGGGGCGTAAGGCCGATCAAACGTCTCTCGATGAAGCCTTGGGTCACTCTGAGTTTGGACTCCATTTCTTTTGTACAAGCCAATGTTTCTGCGGCATAACACATTGCAGGTAGAACTGTGGAGTTGCACAGGGAGGCGCGCAGACTGATCGTGGGTATGGTACACTTCCGTCTTTATCGACGAGAAGGCGGCACAGCCCACGCAATGACGTCTTGTTAGTTCTGCGTTTAGGTCGTTCTGCATAGTCAATGCTCGTCGCAAGTAAATATAGTCCTCTACGTCTTTCAGAATCTTGCCATCGAAACGGTTACGCATGACTTGTGTCTTGGAGGTGTTCATCTCGAAACCTGCTTCAACAGATTCAAACAGAAAAGCGAGAGCTCACACCTTGAACAACTTGATCGTTCCGACCATGGTACATGGCTGCTAGGTGAGGAACCGGCACAAAATTCGGAGGCTCCATTCTACTCAACAGGCAAAGGATCGTAGAATCATGTCAATCTTACTACAGGACCACATCCACAACACCGCCATTAGAAGTCAAACTTGCTTCAAAAACGTCGTAGATACGGTGCTGGTAAGAATGTTAAGCAGGACCGGGCTCCTGGTACGCTTGCGTGACATTAGACACGTAATAAGATGTCATGAGGGCCCAACGTCTTCCATCGTCGGCTCGAACGTCCACCATTGAGATGGAGGGATCGTCGGTGACATGTTTTTGGTCTGGTGTAGTACTCCACCGCAACAGACAGATGAGTTTAGACGACATTGGGCTACCTGATCGAGCCGGACAATAAAATGATCAGCTACCAGGATTACAGTACAGTGTGTGAATATGTTTGTATGTGTGTGTGTATATATATATCTATGAAGGGGTTGCTGTGGTTGAGAGTTTAGATACGCGCTTCTCAAATCCATGAACAGAAACGGCATGAGTGCTAGCCCCGCAGGTATCAAGCAACCCCTGGTCCCAAAAGGAAGTGGGACAAGCGTGCATGTATCCTGAATTACCCCAAGTCGTCTTGACTTATGTCGTCTTGCCACTGGCACAAAGTAGGTCGGGATCAGAGAGTGAGGTTAATGACCAGCGCAGATTCTTTCTCACTATAATCCAAATACAGCACAAGTTGCAAGTTGTACATCATCAAGACAAAACCAACTGATGTTGTTGTCATCAACGGTTGCGATATGCAACTAGATTATATATATATATTAGCAATTGCGGCAGAATATCTACCTGCTGACGGATTGATACAAGTTTAAATAAGATTTTCGGCAGAAAATTAGAAGACACAAAAACGAAATAAGACTATTCTAGTATTTCAACTACCAATCACTAGCCCCATGGGCAAGGATCACATCCAAAGACCAACTACTGTGCAGTTTGAAAGTTAAGTTTTGAAGCTGAAGTACGTAACGTTGTAGACAGAAACACATTTCGTTTTATTTACAAAAATCACATACATTTGGTGATTACCAAATAATGTGGTCGCTCCATGACTTTGTAAATTTGGTGTCGCTTTCAGTCGGAACATAAACAAACTGCAGCTGTTTTTGAATTTGACCTATTTATTTATTGGAGCATCAACAGCACGAAATGTTTGAACCATGTTTGTTATAACGACAAGAAACAAAACTATTAGATCTCGGCCGGTTAGTGAACCCTAGTCTTTCTCTCATCGTAAGCAAGCATCACGTGATTCGAACAGCCAATGAACGTATTGTTAACGACAGACGAAGGACATACCGAAATTAATAGCATTGTATAAATACATGCCAGTGTACATGCGTAAAGGTCTATGCATGCACATTGATAATATATATCTCATATCCTTCAATTTAGAATATCAGCAGGAACCACACACCATCGAGGCATGACAAGATCCTAACCTATCTCACGTTTATAGGATGTTCGGTCTCAATGACATCTCTAGTCATAACTGTCATCACGTATGCCATGTTCAAGTTAGTAAACATCGTCATTATTATCTGTCATTTACATCACTATCATCATAAATAGTATCGACCTTTTTCCCTGTCATCATCAACCGTATGAGAACTCTCCTAAAACACCTACACAGCACGATTGACATCAAACAGACTGTTTCCAGGGAGAACTGGTTGCATGGGCGAGGTCTGGATCAGTTTGATTCACCTGACCTAGACTAACTTTGTCTGATCAGTTTGATTCACCTGACCTAGACTAACTTTGTCTGATCAGTTTCATTCACCTGACCTAGACTGACTTTGTCTGATAAGCTTCA
The DNA here is from genome assembly GCA_036924085.1 of Ariolimax columbianus. NCBI lineage: Eukaryota > Metazoa > Mollusca > Gastropoda > Stylommatophora > Arionidae > Ariolimax > Ariolimax columbianus. The sequence continues at coordinate 34,006,542 of JAVGWX010000022.1, read as the reverse complement.
TTCACCTGACCTAGACTGACTTTGTCTGATAAGCTTCATTCACCTGACCTAGACTAACTTTGTCTGATCAGCATGTTTCACCTGACCTAGATTAACTGGATATGTCATTCAGAAGTTTGTACTAAAAACGTAGTGTAAAAACAAATATTTACTTACATCTACAGCGACACGAGAAGCTTCAAGTCACACAGACAAACGTCCGTTCAATGAGTTGGAGAATTAGGAAACACACGAAGTAAACGTTGAAGATGACACAGATAAAAAAAACTAACACAGTAAAACAGGAGATCGACCAGCTAATCGGTGGCATCAAACAAGTCACTAATGATTTCCATGATTAAAGTTCGAAATTTATGTTGACCAACACCATGCCAGAACAATGGATAAGAATCCAGGACTGGTGCAAAATAATCTTGAAAGTTACAGGGTTTACGAAGAAAAGTGAGCAGTCGGCAAAGGAACAAAAATGCACGTTCTGCACGAGCTCAAGAGAGAGTACCCTGGACAGCACACAGATGGATCGGTTACGGTGAGTATAAAAAGGGGAGACAATGGAATTGACATTACACACTCCAATGGCGACATAGAAACCCACTCCATACCACCTGGAGAGATTTGTACCAATTTCAGAGCTGAAGCAACGCCTGTTCATGAGGCAACTCAGATTCGTATCCGCCAAAAGACAACAACAAGAACAATGGTCATTCTAATAGACTCCAGGAGTGTACTCCAAGCCATCTGGGTTCCAAACAAGATAGACTCTCACATTAAATAAAATATAACATCTGATTGTTGTACCAAAAGAAAAAAAACAGATCTTGTCCTACAATTGATTCCGGCCCACTGTCGAATCCTTTGAAACAATGAGGCAGATGACCTAACAAATGCCGGAAGTGACAGCACACGGACTTGCCATTCACAAAGCAATAAAGAAACAAACACACTCATCAAACGATTAATGAAGGCGGACCGTAGAGACCAGCGCAAAGAATACAAGTCATAAAAGGACAGCATAAATAAACTTGGCAGAGATGGGCAGACAAAGATCTTCAAACTCAGAACGGGACATTGGAGACTCAAGGCTCACCTTAACAGAATGGGTCTCAGAGACACAGCCACGAGCGATTGTGCAGCACCCAAGCAAACATCAGAACATATCTTCGCAGCACTGCCGTACTTATACAGACCAAATAGAGGCAATCTGGCCCGGTGGAGCAATCATGCTCGAAAAGCTGTGAGGGACCGCAAAGACATGTAACGCACAGCTCTGTCGTGAACCTCTCCAGGTTAGAAGCATAGCACAGGTTAATCGACAGAGAGGACATTAACTTAACTTAATTCTTTATTCTGGTTTAAAAAACTTCAGAGGATGTATACAGCCATTTTCTTTTCCTTCACTTGATCTAAAAATTTATTCTGAATCTGTTTCTGTTTCTAAGAATCGACGTCACTGCACTCCGGGCATACCCATAGGTGCTCAGTCTCTCTCATCAAATGGCGTAAGGTATGGATGCTGATGGTCCCTGTAGCTCGCTGGTTGTACACGCTCCTGCGCCGTCCTCTCATGCGCCCCCATCCGCTCGAACCTCGTTTAATGTCGAAACTTTGCAGTCTGTGGATTGCTGCTTCATCTATTGTGGTGTCCTCATCCAGCCAGCGGTCATTGATTGTTTTCAAAATGTCACTTCTGTCCATTACCAATGTGCCCATGATGGGAGCCAGTGACGCCAAGATGTCAGCTCTTTCATTGCCCTGAACCCCGGCATGAGCAGGACAGTAGATCCAGGTCAGCGCCTGGAGGTTTGAGGCCTCAACAGCTACTATCCACTCGTCCCTAAGCCATCTTTTCTGTACCTTCTGAAGTACGGCTTGCGCGTCTGCCACGATGGCTGCACTTGTTATAGAAGTCTCAGATATCCATTTCAGTGCAGAGATCACTGCTTCCGTCTCCATTCTCATACTGGAGGTTGTTGACATGTATGCCCTACTGCGTTCAGCAACGAGCTCTCCTCTCACTCTAGCCGGGAAACCCCAGCCTGATGCCCCACTGCGCACGACTGATCCGTGGGTGTTCTCAGTTATCAGCTGATTTACCTCGAATTATTGAATGCATTAATTGACCCTGCCTCCACTATTTCCTGTCTACTATATAATGCATTCACGACTCTCTGTCTAAAAAAAAAGTATATCCTGCAATCGAGTTGATCAACACTAAATAATTTTTTTTTTTATTTAAGCAATGCATTAAAGAGAGACAAAAATACAAATAATTACACTTCTGTTTCCCAAATACATTTTTAAAATGTCTAGCATAAATATAGTTCGTACATAAAAAAAAACGTGTTTCTTTTTAAATGTACATTATTTTTAGGAGTTTGAACAGTGAAAAGCCTGGAAAGGTACTCATGAATCTCTGCGCAGCCCTTCTAATGCTGAACACGGTCTTCCTTGTCGGAACTGTAGATGTCAAAGCCTACAGGTTTGTCTGCGTGTTCTGTGTAGTTACACCAGGGGACGAGGTTACTCAGGGTCAGTGTAATCATTAAGGCTTACTAAGCTGCCGCCTAGGGTCCGTCATTTAACTTAACTTAACGTCTTTATACTGGTATACAAGACTCTGCAGAGTCTGAATGCAACCAGTTTATTTTACATTCAATTAATCTAAAAACACCTATGCGCATCCAGTGTATTCATGAACGCATTAATTGACACTTCTTCCACTATTTCGTGTAGCAATGTTCATGAACGCATTAATTGACACTTCTTCCACTATTTCGTGTAGCAATGCATTCCAAACAGTTAATACTCTCTGACTATAACCTGGTATATAACCTTGACCTTTCTGTAATTAATTTGTGGATGTCCCATCGTTTTCTTGTTGACGGCTGAATTTTGAAAAACTGACTAAAGTCTAATTTTATCGTTTCCTTTCATTATCTTATAAACCTGCATTGTCACCTCAATTCTTCTCTTTTCTATACAATATAAGCCGGTTTTTCTGCGTCTTTCCTCATAACTATAATTCTGGAATACCACTATCAGCTTTGTCGCTCTTTTTTGTATCCCTCCAAACATGTTTATATCCCCTCTATGATAAGGACTCCACACATGTACACAGTACTCCAATCTAGGTCTAATATTTTATACAGTTAAACTATCACTTCCATGGTCCTATGTTTAATATTTATTTTTATCATACCTAACATTGCATTAGTCTTTTGTTTTTACTGCCTACAGGACTCGCTCACTCGCCTTACGTGTATGATCTATTTTAACGCTTTGGTCCTATCCATTTATATTTTTGTAATATTAATTTCTCCCATTCTGTAAATATGTTCTTCTTCTTCTTTTTCTTCTTCTTCTTCTTTTTCTTCTTCTTCTTCTTCTTCTTCTTCTTCTTCTTCTTCTTCTTCTTTTTCTTTTTCTTCTTCTTCTTCTTCTTCTTCTTCTTCGTTCGTTCTCAATCTGCCACTACCAAACTCTGAAAGGGCTTAAGTAGCAGAATGTAGTCCAGAGAACGGAATGCGTTGTGTCGTAGTTTACAGCTTGGCTGCGATATTTGCACCTTTCGGTCCAACACATCCGACTTCAGCAAGCATTTTTTGAGTACCGGGTTAGCATTCCCTCTTCGATCCCTTCTTCTTAGCCAGTCTGCCCTGCTGCAGCCTGTTATCCAGGATCACTACGTGGAGGTGTATAAGGGTCTTGGCAGCTATGGTTCGCTGGCCCTGACGCTATGGGTCGCTGACCACTGCAGCATCGTGATCCCGTAAATATGTTCCATATTGGAGTTATCCACGTGGTTGACTGTACACCTATCTATATTAAACTCCATTTCCCAGCTCTCAGATCATTCCCAAATTTTATATAATTTTAGATGAGGGCAATCAGGAGATGAGATTAGCGTATGGTTTGGCTAAACATGTTGATCATACAATGTTAGTTCTTCTTCTAGTTCTTCTTTTTTTTCTTCTTCTTCTTCTTCTTCTTCTTCTTCTTCTTTTTCTTCTTCTTCTTCTTCTTCTTCTTCTTCTTTTTCTTCTTCTTCTTCTTCTTCTTCTTCTTCTTCTTCTTCTTCTTCTACTTCTTCTTCTTTTTTTTCTTCTTCTTCTTCTTTTTCTTTTTCTTCTTCTTCTTCTTCTTCTTCTTCTTCTTTTTCTTCTTCTTCTTCTTCGTCTTCTTCTTTTCTTCTACTTCTTCTTCTTCCTCTTCTTCTTCTTCTTTTCTTCTACTTCTTCTTCTTCCTCTTCTTCTTCTTCTTCTTCTTCTTTTTCTTCTTCTTCTTCTTTTTCTTCTTCTTTTTCTTCTTCTTCTTCTTCTTCTTTTTCTTCTTCTTCTTCTTCTTCTTCTTTTTCTTCTACTTCTTCTTCTTCCTCTTCTTCTTCTTCTTCTTCTTCTTCTTCTTCTTTTTCTTCTTCTTCTTCTTCTTCTTCTTCTTTTTCTTCTACTTCTTCTTCTTCTTTTTTTTCTTTTCTGCTTTTTCTTCTTCCTCTTCTTCTTCTTCTTCTTCTTCTTCTTCTTCTTCTTTTTCTTCTTCTTCTTCTTCTTCTTCTTCTTCTTCATCTTTTGCTTCTTTTTCTTCTTCCTCTTTGCGATTCGTCCTAAAAATAACGTTTGTGATACTGTGTCGTTGTTTACAGCGAGGCTGTGATATCTGCAACATTCAGCCCGACACATTCGATTTCAGCACGACATTGGACCGGGTTTACCTTTCCTCTTTGGCCCCTAATATCTCAGTCAGGCTGCATGGTTGCAGTCTGTTTCCAGGTTCGCCACTGAGACGAAATGGGATATTGGTCAGTCATGGGTCACTGACCCTGATGCAAGCAACCAGATATGAATCACCGTCTGCTGACAGCTCATTTTCTGATCCGTCATCGGCTCCCAGACGGTGGTAGTCAGGGTGAGGGTCCAGGTCAGGGTCAGGGTCAAGGTCCTGGTCAGGGTCAGGGTCAGGTCAGGGTCAGGGTCCTGGTCAGGTAAACATGCTGACCAAGACCTAAATCTCACTTCCATGCAGTTCTCACTGGAAACAGACATTCAGTCTGGCTAACGAGATTGGGATCGTATTGATCTATGCAGTAGTAAGCGTCACGCAGACGAAACCAAGCATATCACTACAGCCTGGAGGTCATTGGTACACCTCCTTCAGCACGCTAAGAACATGTAAATAAGGATACTACAACCCTCTATGTCTCGCCCTTTTCATGATGCACAAAAGAGTGGGCATTCAACAACAAGAACAACAACAAAAACAAAAACAACAACGAAAACAACAACAACAAATCTGCACTCCGAAAACACGTCAAACGAAAGAACAAAATAAAGTGAGGTAATAGGCAGACATGATTAGAACCACAAACCGCCAGATGACGATAGCGCCTTGCCATAAGTGAGAGAGATGATTAAAGGCATTCGAACGAGCGGAAACGTCCCCAAAAAGTGTCCAAGAATTTCTCCATCCTGCACTTGGGGCAATAGAACACAGGCCAAGTTCGATGCAAAAATATTGAGTCTCCATAACAGTTTAACTGTCCGACCATCAAGCACAGACTCCACAGGCCAATGGTGGTCTTCACTCGTCACATGTTTATTGTATGCTGTTCCCTCGTCACGTTATTCTTGAATGCTATTTCCTCATCACAATGTGGTTCTATGCTGTTTCCTCATCACATTATTGTTGTATGATGTTTTCTCGTCACATTGTTGTTCTATGATGTTTACTATTCACATTGTTGCTGTATGATGTTTGCTTGTCACATAGTTGTTGTAAGCTGTTTCCTAGTCACATTTTTGTTTCATACTGTTCTCTCGTCACATTATTGCTACCTGTCCATAGTTCCCATGATTATTGTATACTGTTCCTTCGTCACATGATTGTTGTATACTGTTTCCTCGTCACATCGTTGTCGTATTATGTTTCCTCGTCACATCGTTGTCGTATTATGTTTCCTCGTCACATCGTTGTCGTATTATGTTTCCTCGTCACATCGTTGTTGTACTATGTTTCCTCGTCACATCGTTGTTGAATGATGTTTCCTCGTCATATCGTTGTTGAATTATGTTTCCTCGTCACATCGTTATTGTATTTTGTTTCCTCGTCACATTGTTGTAGTATTATGTTTCCTCGTCACATCGTTGTTGTATTATGTTTGCTCGTCACACCGTTGTTGTATTATGTTTCTTCGTCACATCGTTGTTGAATTATGTTTCCTTGTCACATCGTTGTTGTATTATGTTTCCTCGTCACATCGTTGTTATATTATGTTTCCTCGTCACATCGTTGTTGTATTATGTTTCCTCGTCACATCGTTGTTGTATTATGTTTGCTCGTCACACCGTTGTTGTATTATGTTTCTTCGTCACATCGTTGTTGAATTATGTTTCCTCGTCACATCGTTGTTGTATTATGTTTCCTCGTCACATCCTTGTTGTATGATGTTTCTTCGTCCCATTCTTGTATGATGTTTCTTTGTCACATAGTTGTTGTATGATGTTTCCTAGTCACATTATTGT